>JAAXOA010002107.1:0-13989 GCA_036561885.1 Salina celebensis | reverse complement strand
TTTTTTTTCTCTGAATCAAATGTTGAAATTTATGTATGCACGAGTACCTTTCATCGCTTTCACTATTATTTACCCCCTCCACCCAGCTTTATTTATTGCGTGCATGTTTCACATCTTACCTTATTGACATTCTCCAGACAATCAAATTTCTTTCAAAAAGAAACAACTCAAACATTTTTTTCCGGGAACACTTCATCATCCACTCCATCGGCAGCTCTGATACGTACCTTTCCTCGTTTGTATTTCATCTTAACTCTGAACAAAAAAATAAAGAACAACAGTTCATTCTTTACGCTCATAAAAACACAGGAAAACTTTCTTTTTGTTACCTGCCTCTTTTCAAGTTTCCCCGTAAAAAGTAAGAGCTCTCGTTACAATGTGGATTCCACAATTGTAACATAAAATAGAAAGGTCAATCTTCCAAAAAAAATACATTTTTTTTTTCATTGTTTTCTTCCAAAGTAAATAAAACACCAGTACGTCTATCAAGAAAAGAACTGGTGTTATTTTGTTACCTATGAAAAAACTACAGACAAAAAAAAGACGCATCAAGGAAAAGTTCAGAAAAGAAAAAGATTGATGACGGGAAAGTAGAAGTGTACACAACGTGCTTGTACAAATGCAAAGATAGTTTGGTAGCCGATAAAAAAAGAGCTGAAGCTGAGCATCATAAGAAGCCAGTATGAGAATGTTATATTGGTTGGAAGATGTTATGTTGGAGGTTTTGCAAAAGAATAGCGAAATGTTAAATACCAAAAGAAAAAAAAAATAAAACAGGGGAAATGTAACGTGTTCTAATGACAGTGAGATTCATACAGACGCTTTCACCATGTTGTAGGTATTTTGAAGAGCTTGGCTGAGTAAAAGTGTCTCTACGGATTTGGATGCATTTTTTCATAGAACTGCTTTACATTAAGCATATTGAAAGGAGAAAAATTACTTAATGTTTTGCTGCCTGGTTCTTTAACGAGTCTGGCTTTACAAGCGCAGATAAATAATCGTTGTTGTGGACGGTGCAAGTCGTTAAGGGAAGAATGGATGAATGTTTTTTTTGGTCTTGAGTAAGGTCCTATCATCCTTTCATATTTATCATCACTTGGGCGATTGGTATCGATCCATTTCCTCCTGGGTGCTGAGGAGCATATCATTCTGCTATTTATGCATGAGGATGACGCTACATTACGACTATGAAAAATAGCAGTCAACATCGCATGAATAATCGTTTCTACACTGGTTCATATGAAGACAAATGAACCAAGTGATTGCTCTCCTTTTCAGTGTGTCTGCTTTTTTTATGCAAAAATATCCTGTTGTGCATAAGACGAGGTGAAGGAAAAACGGAAGGATGCAATAGGTAAATGGTGTGTCGCGCAAGTATTACTACGAGATTGTTGTGTCTCAATTTATTTTCCATTTTGCTGTCAAGTTATTCAGCTTTCATGCCTCGTTATCTAACAATTACTGATACTGTCTTATACATTACATAAGAATGTTTTGCGCATTTCAAAGCTATTTTCGCTAGAAATTTGTGTACTTCGCATCGGATTAAATAACATTTATGCATATCATACAAAAATCTAAAAAATTCACAGAATGTTTTTCAGTTGTTACATGTTAAAATCCGGGTTATCAATCCATGAACTCTACTGTGGGTATGGTTGGCAAACCACGGAATCTTTTCTATGAGTTTATTTGCATTGGGTAAAATCCAGGAAACAGCATTACTGTACATGAGATCTGTTTTACATCATTAAAAAGTTTCCGTACACCGTAACAAAATATTGGAACACAAAGGTAGAAAATCCTACTGGTTTTATTTATTAATGGGTGGAAATTTGTATGCGTAACTAATTTGGTTTGGTAGCGTTCAAGTTTGTTCTTAGAACTATGAACCTAGACACCGTTTCACGTATCTATCCGTATGAACAATAATTATGATACAAAAATTATAATGCTTGATGTATTTCCTATCGGGAGCCAATTTCCACCGAAAGCCGAGTGAAAATACTCCTACATTTTCAAAAGTTACCTGTTTTGTTATGGAAAAATAATGTTTGTATAGATGAGCTCGTCAGGTAGTCAAATAGGAATGAGGGAAACTGAATGAACTTTTCTGTTTGTATTGCGTTTGCATGACTTAACTTATAGCGTCACCTCATCTCTCAGTGATCATCCTAATTGTAGAAGCACCACTTTTACTACTGTTTTTTTTTTGTATTTCAATCCATTGGAACAATTTGAATGGTTCACGACCTGACAAAAACTGCACTCTGTTGTTTTGTAGACTAGAAAAGTAAAGCAACTGCCTAGGGGAGACTCATAATTTGTTATGCACGCTTCATGGTGAGGATGATAACAACGGTTTTGACTGATGTGGTAGAATGTCTTATGAATGTGGGATGATTATGCTTCATGTGGAAAAGTTTGCAGGCGTCGGAAATAAAAATGAGTACACATCCTGGCTGGGTAATTCATCTCCTCAAAATTCCCTGTTTAACCTTCGAAATAATTTATCCTATCAGTTTTCATGAAATGCTACACTACCTTAACCCAGCTACCATTCAATATGTTATGGATGCTTTAATATGATTTCGGATTAACTAATCTAAAAGAAAATATATTTATTTTGTTTTCTAGGTAGTAAACCTTCCCTCTGGATGGAAACGATGACGAGTGTCGTTCACTGGTATATCTTCGACAATAACAATTTCTTCGTAGGTGATTTCGTCTTGAGTACCCAAACCCATACTATTTTACGTTTAGTGGAAATCTGAGATAATTTTTTGCAAAACCCTTGATACACTTCAATCCAATGTGCTTATTACAAATCCCCTGACAAGTTCTAAAAGATGCCAAAAATACTCAAAGTATCAAACGTTTCATTCAGATGAGTTTAAAAATGACTTTATTTAGGAAAGCGCTTGCGCTTGTAGTTGGTAGCTATTAAAATCCAAACCATGAAGGCGAAAATATCCTGCAACGTTTCGTTTCTTTCGGCTTAATTGAAATGCAATCCAAGGAATTTTCATAGCTTTGCACATTTTTTTTCCTCCAAGTTTTGAAAATCTATCTCCGATAAGTATCTTGATAACAACGACGAAATTGATGGATCATGTTGATTTTGGAATTGGAGATGCATTCTGATACTTCTAAAGCAAATTATGAATCGCCATAGGATTTTATCCACAAAGGTGAAAATTGTAGTCACCTATCAGTGCACATAAAAGCGCTTGTTAAAAACTACGCTAAAATTGCAAATGCACAGTTTTTTGAACTTTTGTAGATAGGGACAAGTTTATCACTTGGTCTTGTAGTACTGCTATATAGATGATGCTGATAGTGCTACAGTGAAGATGAGCTTTTTCACACAATCTTTGAAAATAATCTTCATTTGTATTTTTTCAACTCCGAAAATATTTTCGCACGTAATAAGAATACATAATGCTTCATAAAGAAAAGATTTTTTGGCACTTTGATAATAACCGCATTTCACACCCATATTGATATTTATATTAATATAAAACAGGAGAAATAATATAAATTTACGGTTGGAATCGTTTTGATTTCTTCAAAGAATATTTCGGTTTTGAAAAAAAATCAGAAATTTTGTGGTTTCTCACGTCCTGTTTTGAACTCCATTCATATGAAATGACGCAGGTTTTTGTTTCTAATAATCGAACAAGACAATAAATAATAAGTAAACCGTTTCCCATGACAAGTCTCAGTTTATTGACAAAACTCATGTCAACGACAGTTCAATACTATCTATTTATTGAACTACATATGCAAAAATGTTAATTTTCATCATGAAATCAATCACAACACCATAAAGTTACCACAAACTCCCAAAAAAAATCTTTTGAAGTCATTCAGTTGTACACAATTTTCTCACCTTTTAGCTCATTTAATTCCGCTAGACATCAAAACACCAATTCCGTTTTTTTTTTTTCACAAAGAAAATTTTGAGAATATTTTCTACCATTTTACCTGTGTGTGTAAACAAAATAATATAGTCATCAGTTATATTCATCTTGACAATATATCGAAAACATTGCCTGTTCTGGATGTAAAACACATCGTAAAAAAAGGTGAACATGTTGCAATATATTTTTATTACTCGTCTCCAAACAAGCTTGAAGTCTGGACAGACGTTTGATAGACGAAGAAAATCAACACGTTCGCACTCTCGCGTTATGTTTTCTGGTCAACACGTTTGCCAGTTGTTTAGTGAATATTATTCCTCAATCTTGTTGTACGCATGAATTAACCTGCTTCTTGGTAGAAGGAACAAAAACTAAGTGGTGAAACTCATGCAGAAAACAACCACGCGAAAAGCTAACAGAAAAAAACTCTTGTGTTGAATGAAAACCGCAAAAGATACAGACAAAAAAACAATAAAAAAAGAAATGAACATGATGACAAGCTGGAATATGTCTGGCTATCCGGTAATAAATAAAAAGAGCTGAATGCTTAAGGAAGATATTTTTTCATATAAACATGTAGGGTTATCATTTAAGCGTAACATTTTTCATTCCTGGTAAATAACCTATCTACATAAGAATTCTTTTAATTTCCTTTATGAGGTGGAAAATTAATCTTGCTGAGTGTAGGAATGTGGTAACAGGTCGATTAAGTAAAACAACATAGCCATGTGTCAGAAGAAATACATTGCATTTCCAATTTGCAGTACAAAGTGATCACTCATCAGTTTCATTCCAATAAGATGTTTTGCGATTTTTTTTTTTGAAATGCCTATGGCTACTATATAAACTATTCAAAAAATATATTGAACTTTTCAGGGCCACACAATGTTTTTAGAAAAGTAAAAATACGCATTATATACTATATACAAAATTGTCTCGCATTCTGCATCAACAGTAAATTTTATTGTACGTATTTTTGTCAATTTAGCATGGAGTTTGAGCATTACAATTAATAATAGGAGCACATAGGGTATTGTGACCAACTCGTTATTGTGTTGAATTACCACCCAGCATCATATATTTTAGAATGAATTTTAAAATTTTTCAGAATAGAAAGATAGAACTGAGCCTATGTTTAAAAAAGAGATACTTGGTTGTTTGGAGAACTTATGGCTTCTTAATAAAGTGGGCATAGTGTTGATAGGAAGTATCATTTACGCAATTAAAAGACTCGTTAACATTTTATTCAATATTTAAGTTGTTAAAAAAATCCCTTGTCTTGATGAGAGCAGTAGTTACGAAGAGACACAGGAAGAAAACATAGCAAACAATAAATAAACAGAAAAAAATGATAATATTTATACGTATCCTTTACTGACTCGTCCGTAATATTTCATCCATTCATCAAATTGAGCAGATGCAGAGTAAAAAAAGAAAATAGTAAGATTTATCAGCTCCCGTTGTACTTGCCATCATTAAGAGCATCCCATTCTGAGTTAATGTAATAAGCTGTTTTCTTTCTTGATTTTGTGATTAGCTCGATGATGGCTCTTTCTCTAAATTCACGGTTGTTGGGCATCACACTAGTACACAGACCAAGCACACGACGATCAAAAACGACGATAACAACGCACCTGAAGCAAGGAAAAAACAAAAATAATTAGAGAGGAAAAAAGGCAAACTGGAAAAATGGCTCATTCAATGGACGAGTTTTTATAAGACTACCTAAATGTATTTTGTATTTGGCGAGAAAAAACAAAATGTAATAGTGCCAATTTTTTTTTTTCTTCGGTGTGGGGAACAACAAGTCTTAATGTAATGACAATAACAATAATAACAAGATTTTACAAGTTTCATTTAAAAGATATACCATAACAATTACGTTTAATTGTGTACTCGTTTGGAATTTGAATGAAATAATGAAACAATGTGGATAATAAATAAGAAACAAAAAACTCATCATCGCTTTTCGTCTTAAACAAACTTTGTATTTGATTATGTCGAATGGTGTGTGTTTCATATAATGATTAGTTTTGCCCCAGGTTGCACGTGTCATCTAACGTTGGTACCCATGGGGGGTTTATTACTTCAGTGTGAAAACACTGATGCTGCTGAACCATTGGGATAATTACAGGATCCCCAAGTAAAAGATGAATGTGATAAGATCATAAGCTGATAGGAAACATAATAAATATGGAAATTTGAAATTGGCTAACAAATTAACAATTTGGCCATCCACATGTTTGCATAATGTGCAAAATATCTTTTTGCCGTACCTCAACTAGGTTTTTAAGATGAATGCGATAAGATCATAAGCTGATAGGAAACATAATAAATATGGAAATTTGAAATTGGCTAACAAATTAACAATTTGGCCATCCACATGTTTGCATAATGTGCAAAATATCTTTTTGCCATAGCTCAACTGGGTTTTCGATTTCCAAGAAATACTTCCATCATTTATTGCAAATTATTGAACTTTCCTCTGGACCATCATATTAATATTTACTTATTAAGAGAATGTGTAACGGAAATACAAACCTAGCTAACAACTAATGAGTAAACACATGAAAATATACTTCTTTTTTAAGAAAATGCACGAAAATTGTTATCTTGGAGCTTGTTTAGATAAGATTCGTTAAAAATGGCAGTGGTCCATTTATGTTTGTATTTATTTGTTTAACTGGTTTCCTTTTTTTGGTTTACCCGAGGCATAAACTTCATCATTTGGAATATGTCAGTAAAGAAAACAACCTGGGTAAGTGTAACTGCTTCAGAAATGATATCTGTAACTTTACCAAGTGTAAAGATGACCAAAAAATTGTTTTTTTCTTCAATGTTGTACTTTAAGGAACCGCATTATTGCACTTGCTAATGGATAAGGTTGGTAACTTTTTTTTTCGAGTGGAACTTTATCATCAAGTTTGCATCACAAAAAAAATATATAGTATCTTTGATCTAACATGTATCATGGAAGAAAATAAAACAACCGTCAAGTTTACCTTTTGGATAATTAAATATACTTGATAAATCCATAACAACATAGACAGTGCAAAGATAGAAACGTTGCATTGCATAATTCCTGATAAAAGCTATTCATAAATCATCATTAGAAAGTAGACCCATTAAAACAATCCTTACATTTCCGATCTGCAGTTTTCTATGTAAGTTCTTCTATATTCCCTGCCATCTGCAGACGTTGAGGTGGTTGAACAGAAAATTGATTCCAAATCGCCGTTTTTTAAAGCACACAAAGGTGAGGCAAGTCAGAAAAAAATTTACAGATCTTCTAAGCAGCCAAGTGTAAATGATTTCAATCAAAGCAATGATTCCTCCCGAAAGTATCAGGGATATCAGTACTTTATTGTTATTTTTCTTTACTTACAAGATCGAACTTTACTATACACATTTTGCATTTTATATTTGAAAAACACTTGCAGCTCTTAATTTTGAAAAATTGCAAATGTTTCCATTTATCAGCACTCCGATTTTAAACAGAAGAATATTACTACTTGTGATAAGCTGCTAAAAAGTAGCTAATGAAATCATTGAATAAACTTGCGATTCAACAAAAATCAAAGATTAAATAGAAATTGTAAATAAAATGTAAGAACCAATAAAAGAGCCATGGGCATAGTAAAGTTTTAAACTAGATATTTAAAATACAAAGTTAAATATCAAAAACTAGTTGTAGTTATGGCGAGAATATGTTTTTCACTTTTAAGAGAATTGTCGTCCCAATGTACAAATAGGCCACGTTTCTGTATGTTTTGCAATATACTTGCTCAGGATACACCTCAAATTCCCCCATAATTTTGTTTTTTTTCTTAGAAGCATCCTTCGATGACGATCGCAGAAACGTTTCTTTATCGCTCTCAACACACTTATTTTTAGCGTAAACTCGCTAAAGTGATTTTCTTATCCAGCATCCTTTTTTTATTTCCATACATAAAAAAAATTGTAGAGGAAGAAAGGATAGAAAAAAAACAACATCATTCTGAATAACCTTTATCATTATCATCAATCATCAATCCTGTCTCATTGTATATTATTATATACGCTACGGCTACGTACACTTGTGATAAATGCGAAGAGTATTATATCAGTACATCATCGAATATCAACACATTTTTACTTTCCTTTTGCTTACACGCGTATCCTCCCAAAGGTAGTTTACCAGTGCCAATATCTTTTTTATGAATGTTTTCAACGAGTATTTACTCCTACACGGGGAACAAAAGAAATACTTGTTTTCTTTCTTGTTGTAGCAGTTTTATATAAATTCAAGTAACCATTTGTCATGCATAATATTATTGAATATAACGACGTGTCGTAGTTATTTTTGTGCATGGAAAGAAAATTGCTTGGTGAGCTTCTTTTTCCAACCAAAATATAAATTACACGTGGAAAGATAAAATAACATAGATGGACATAAATGACCCTAATTTCCTCCTTAAAGAAATATATAAAGGAGCTACTATGTATTTTATAACGATGTTTGTTTTAGAAACTATATAGGGAAAAGTGCAACTGAAGTAGCTATCCGATTTTAGGAAATGTTTTTTGTTGCATAGAGTTAAAACTAAACCTGCACCCTGCAAAGAAGAATGCCAGCAGGTTGTACATGATTTTGATATGTGAAGGTTAATATTAGCTAAAATTCAAATCAAGCGTGGCTGACATGAAATGAGAGAAGCCCGAGCCTCCAGCCTATGTTGAATGAGAGCACAACTGGAGTAAACACCGTGAGAACTAAGGTCAGCCAAGTTGTCTTAAGCTCACAGATTTCTCATTCGGTATAATCTGAGAAGCTGTATGAGCGCACATGTTGGTCTTCTCTGCTTAAGTGGTAATGATACTCTCTTGAGCCACTTGTCACTCTGATATACAAGACAATCCCCTCCTTACGTAATAACAGCTTCGTGGTCATCGCTTTCATGCGAAGGGAAGTGGACAAGGCCATATGAATGATCAAAGCTTTAACATAACACCTTCGGTTGCTTAGTCGACCCAAACTAATGCACATAGCCATATGGATGTCACCTACGACCAAATGCGTACACCTTCCATTCTAGTCGGTCAAAAAAATTGGTGCGATACGCACCAGCATATTTTTTCCGTTGTTATTGTTTGGATGATGAGACTGCCCTGATTTTTCCCAGACGGAAACCAGACACCGGAAAAACTCACCATCATTAAAATTGATCTCTTCAACTTGTTCGATATCCCTTTCTCCTTCTCCCATTTCATTTGTGTCCGAAAGAGGATTTCGATTTAAAAACAATGCCAACAAAAAGCCAGGCTGGACAATATTTCTCATATGTGTTTCTAGTTTATACTAATAGCTAAAAAGACTCTAGATTTACTCATGTAGCACACAGGTTGTTATAAATAGTGCATTGTTGACATTGACACTTACAGAGGTTTGCATGACCCAAAGGTGCATTCCACAAGGCATTTTGGTAATTAACTTTGTTTAGACGGTTACAGTAAGACGTTTTATGTGGTTTGCTTTTATTTATTGAATGAGCCCACAATATGTCTTGTTGCTGTTGTGGTATAAGTGGTAGAAAACGCTGAAAATGGAGGGGGACAGTGTGGTAGAACCCAAAGTGGAATTTGAGGAGCTACAAGCATTTCCGTTTCCTATCACTAGACAGAAGAAAAAACAAGTCATTCTTGGTTTTCATCTGACAACCACACCACAACTTTGGACACCAGAAGACACTCCAACATTTGCATTGTTATTAGGCCTACAAGGATCATCACGAAAACAAAACTTTTATGCTCTCTTTCATGTTGTCTTTGAGAACACTTAACAAGCCATAAGTACACTAATAAGTGGAATAAGAAAAAAACGAGCAAAGTTCTAGTAAAATTGTGCTTACTCATAATATTTGTTAGTATTTCTTCCACAAACATCCGTCTTCAACTGTTTTCTGAGCTTTCTAATGCTATGTTGTGAGATACAAAAAATCTTCAACTTCCTTTGTTTGTAGTGTTTGGAAAACATTAACACAATCATAAATAGAATTTTACATGCAAAGAAAAAAGCCCTTCCGCTTAAAAGAACTTGCAATACCAAAAATATACATTTGTAAATATGTACAACTTGGAACTATTTCTAACTAAATCTTTGGGGAATAATTAAATAAATATTTGTAGGGATGTCACCAAGGGTAATAAATGACTAAGAATCGTTTACAATTGAATGTGTATATTTTTATTGCCGGTTTCATGTTTTCGATAAGCTATTGCGTGTCTGCTCACTTGCTAACTTTCTTTTTTATTTCATTTCCCATGAAGGTGTGTAATTTTCGTTTTACTTGTGGAAAACAGCAAGGAAGCACTTTTTTTCCTTTATTTCACGTCGACAGATTGAACAATTTCTTAAAGTGAAAATTTTTTATTGATAAAATATGTTGAGTCTTTATCGTTTCTCTGAAAATGGTACGTTCCAGTACAACATGACGTCCGGTAGCGAGTGGTATAAGGTGTCCAATAAAAATTCTAATACAATGCATTTATTTATGCAAAATGCTCATATCAATAAAATATTATGATAGTTTAAAGT
This sequence comes from Salina celebensis, assembly GCA_036561885.1. Classification (NCBI taxonomy): domain Eukaryota; kingdom Metazoa; phylum Arthropoda; class Collembola; order Entomobryomorpha; family Paronellidae; genus Salina; species Salina celebensis. Next base: position 3,492 of record JAAXOA010002107.1, on the reverse strand, counting down.
GGGAAATATATGTATTCCAAAAGACTGTTTCCTTTGCTGGAAGGCAGGGCCACAGGCAATGAATCAACTTGAGGAAAACGAATGAGATAATTTGTGTCAGTGTGTAAATGTATGTGTAAAGGGAAATAAAATATATTACAAGATTCTTTTTTTTTTCACCACAAATACATATTGAACCAAGGTTTGGCCGTGTTACCTTCTTGTTCAGATTTTTTTTTGTATCTTTTTAGACGCGATTACCAAAGGTGTACCGCGCTCCACTGAACTGCCGAGCTTACATATTTAGGCTTAGAGAGAATAAAAAGATGATTCTTCCGAATTTAACATCTCTATACATGTGAGTTACATGATTAATGCATTAGTGTTAACAACGAAAACTTTGCGACCACTGAACATTAGCATACTCATCAAAAACAAATTATTTCAGATACATTTGTACTTGCAACTACGTCGATTGCTGTAAAAATGTTATTCCACCTGGAGGTGGGGTATTCTGATACGAGATTAGAAGCAGATGCTGTTTGCATGAAAATTTATGTTACAAATTATTTGTTTGTTCGGCAGATTGTCGTGTAAAATGAACAACAACAGCAAAACGCGATTGTTTTAAGGTTGAAATTTCTTTTGCATCACAAGGTCTTTTCAAGTCTTCTTTACTTCTTATTAAAAACTTATTTCTTATAAGATATTGGAGCATTATACAAGTCACGTAACATGTTTAAAATTTTGTAACCATAAAACAAGGGAAAAAAGTTTCTTGGAGAGTTTTCACCATCCTAACATAATATTTTGTGTATTGAGGGAAAACGCTAATCCATTGGTTTTATGGGTAAAACACTTCTATACAAGGTCGAAATGAGGAATAAATGTGTGTATTAATATATCGGATCTTTTTCGGTTTGGAAATGGGCGTCGAACTGAAATCTTATGAGCTAATAAATTTTGCGACAGTTGTCGTTACGAGTTAAAGTAATTTCCAAAACCCATTCTCAACTGTGTGTGTGCTTTTTTGTACAAAAACCTGAGTGTCAGCTACAGAGGAGTAGTAGTTGATTTATGGTAATGTTCCATCCAACCAAACCATTTTTGTATATTTCCATGAATGAGGGAAATCCTGTAAAATGGTACATTTTACTTTGTTTCTTTTTCTTCCTCTTTCTCTCTCTCTCTCTCTGCCAACCTCAAGTTCTCAACACCACAAAAACTACAAGTTATTGGTTTGCTTATACACCAGAGAAATGAAAATTCTGGAGCTATCCATTTTATAAAAATATAATGCTATAAATGCTGTTATACGTATCCCTAAGCCATTGATTTCTCCCAAGGTAAAAAAAATCGAAAACTTAGAATTATGTCCTCTCTACTGTATATAAATGGCTTATATAAAAAATATATTAACAAACACATGATTCATATGGAGATAACAGTAGGCAACTGACCTGAAAAATATGATTCTTCTTACGATGATGTGTTGGTGTGTTGCAATTAAAAGTTTATCAAACATAAAAACCTTAATTCAAATGTTACCATATCAAAAACTTCGTAATGCCCGCGTATGAAGAAGACCAGACCAGACCAAAGTTTCTCTAAGAATTCCCAAATACTTTCTTCTACATCTGGTGTACTTTGAACTTATTGGTCGTCGCATCATCCTTTTTTAACCCACAGTTAAATCCTAGGTTCTTTTCTTCCTTTTTTCTGAAAAATTTACATCTTAAGGTTTAATGCACTTCAGAATTTACTCGTAGAAAGAAAAGATGCACAGAGAAATTCCGACAATTCTTTTCGTCGTAGTACTGTCAATGGAATCAGGTAGCCACCTGAGGATTTATCCAAGATTTCCGGTTCACTTAACGACACACTCCTTAAAGGTGAAAAAACCCCTCTGAAAACCGTTCCAACCCTTTTTTTAATGGAGTTCAACACTTGAACCTTTTTAGTGTCACTCATTTATGCAGAGTGGTTTATGGGGAAAATATTGTTCCGGTTGGATAATGCCACTCAAGCCGTTTAAACGGCTCGCTGTGTATTTCCCATATTGTGATTTTTAGCTCAAAAAACTATGAATGAATATAAATGGGAATTATAACTCTAAATGGTATTGTTAATGTTATGAAACTATTCGTGTTTCCCTATTTCAATGATAATATCTGCAGCACGCTTTAAACAAGCTTTAGCACGTCACAGTCACAAAACATTAAACACAATTTTTCGTATTACCATCCATCCCAAAAGTTGCTTCTTTATGGATCCAAAAAGTGTTTTAAAAGTGTTGGGTAGTTAAAGTAAGTGTGGCTCCCAAGCACCAGAAAAAGACTCAAATCGATTTAGTCCAGGAATGGACTACTTAAAGTCATTGACAATAAATATTAAGGTAAAGCGTCTGCATTACTTGTATAAAAAAAATCTTTGCATTTTTATGTTTTGAATTAAAAAGTTGTGCTGTCGTAGACCGACTTGTAGATCCCTATCAAACTTAGACAAAAAATTGCATAATCAAAACGCTTGAGGGGCTTAATACTAGATAAACATTGTTAAAGCCTTACTTTTTCCTTGTTTCGTTCCTGTTTGAATGTTGTACTGCGTAATGATGTGTTCGTGAGAATGAATACATTATAGTTAAGTAGCCAATCCAGTGGTTTAATTCATTCATGATTTTATCCTCAAGAAAAATTTACATGAAAATCTACAATCAAACATTTCTCCTCATCAGATTTCAATTACTGGAAACCCAAATCATCCATGTATCAATGTCCAATTTGTTGTACCAACACCAACAAGTTTACTCCATTCAAAGTCCTCACAGAAATATTTTGTGCGAAAGAAGCACCAAGAAAATGCAACATGTGCGAAGGAAATAAGAAACGGAAACTTTCATCGCTTTATACGCACAACACGACTTTCTCAACTATATTTATACACAACATCAACAACAAAAGCTTTAACTTTATTTTGGACCTGAATATCTGAGTAGAATCTCTAGAGTAACAAAAATCAGCTATTTTCTTCCGGAAAAAGATGTTTCCTCCCCGACATCCTAAAAGCGTTGTAGTTTTGTATGCAAAGTTGCTCTGTGCGTAGAATATAAAAAAAAATCTTACCACTACAACTCACATGCCAAGCTGAATATTAATATAAAATGCACAAAATATCGCTGGAAAGTTGTAATAATAATACAAATACCGCATAAAAAAGATTTTTTTTTTTGTGGAGCTGTCACAATACATAAAAAACAGTGTTGAGTTAACGTTTTATAGTTGATTGTGCGGTTGAGGTAAGTTCTAACAAATATCCCGAGAAGAATGATGTTAGCCTAGTCTAGAAGCGTTGGCTATTATACAATTCAAGCTGTATGTGAGACCCTGTTTTTTAAAAGCTAGGAAGCCGAATATCATCATCATTTTGGTTTTTGCCTTTGAGTGTTTCACAAAATAAACTCTTATATCTTCTTTTCCACGCCATAAAATCCTAGAAGAATGACTGGAAGAAGAC
>JAAXOA010002106.1:0-13989 GCA_036561885.1 Salina celebensis | reverse complement strand
GAGTGCTACTTGAGTATATAAAAATTACGGAGATTATAAGGAATAAAAATTGTTATTACATTTTCTGCGATTATGAATTAGTGATAAAGAATATTTTTTTTATCGAAGGATGATGATGAGAAGTCAACCTGGATTGTGTACAGGGATATAAGTGTTGTGAGAGTAAGAGGAAAAAATTATGAACTTTTGAACCATGCAGTAGTAGCTTAACATTTTAGTAATAACAGTAATAATAATTAGAATAGATTGCATGGACAGTCAACCAAAAAAAATAGAGGGAAACTGCGGAGAAGAAAATCACGACTCCAGCGCACGACTTTTTCTACGAAAATGGTTTGGAAGAGGACAAGATGGTGAGAACATTTTTCAAGGAGTTGTGAAAAATAATGATAGCTTCTGAACAGGCGCCTGGATGAGATGCAATGGATGGGAACGGTACATCACGGTTTGATATTTCGAAATTTTATGAAAATCTTAAAACATCGGTTTCTTTTGCGCAAAAATTTCCAGACGGAAGCTCCTGAAGAAAAGTCGCCTTTTCTGTTTTATGTGTATAAGAAGAAATCCCCTTTAATAAGCAAATTTCTGGCGTTCATCATCAATATTCAAAATCTTTTCCATCCCAAAATGTAGGTGGAACCAATTGCAGCCTTAATGTTATTTTCGTGACATCCAGAAGTTGATGTTTGTGTCGTACCTAAACAGAAGCAAAACTTGTATGACCAGTAGTTGAAATTGAGAAAAATTGGGGGGTAAGTGAGGCATGCTGTCCGTGGTCGACAATTTTCCTTCAGCCCTTGTTTTCCTTATGCTTATCGGTCATTTGAAATATTACATGGTTTGATAATCGTGGATATATTATTACACCGGCTCCATGTTAACGTGAACCGTATGGCTGATTATTTCCCTCAAGTTCATGATTATTTTGAGGTATTGACCCATCGATACATTTTTTCCTCATGAAAAGGATTGGCAGATGGGATTATTTTGCATGAATTTTTTTACTTTACACATTCCTCTACAGTATCATACCCACAATTACTAAATCGTGCTTGAAATATTAGTTCGTAGTTTGAAAACAATTTTCGATGTAATTTCTATGTTGAGTAAAAGTGCACACATGAGCTCACAAAAATTAGATGCTGTTGTATCCACTTGCAATTGCTATAACCGGATCAAAAATCCCAAAGACTCCTGGACTGAAGAAGCCAAAGTCGTGAATCTAATAACTGTTGATTATGAAAAGTACAATAATAAAAACTGACTTTAAAACCTATGAAGTTCATATTATAAACAGATTTTTTTTTGTGATTTTTAAAATTGATGTGTAGATTACTATCGTGCCTTCTGAATCCCACCATGCCAAACGTGACCAATGTTATCAAACTCTTCAAAAAGCAACTTCATGGTGGCAAAACTACCGGTACTGATCCAAAAGTAGCAAAAAGAGTAAATTGAGCTATGAACTTTTTTACGTAGCTATTCTCATTTTTTTAAAAGTTATTATGCATAGAGGTTTTTTTTTCATTACTGTTATTATTGTTAAAATCTAGCTGAGCTGTTGAATATAAATACGATATGAGAAAGGGAGGAACAAAATTGTGATTGGGATAGGAGGGTGGGTGGTGTACAAAGTTTCACGTTGGAAAAGATCAGAAGCTGACGCAGTAGCAAGAAAAAATAAGTTTTTAAAAAAATCCTTGGCTACCTGATATTATTTTTTTCTTGTAAAATTATAATAATGTTAATAATGGTAATGCACAAAAAAAAAGTAATATCTAGCATTATGCGATTTTTTACCAGCCTCTTTTTGTATGGAAAATTGTGCAGGTAATAATAATGACTATGAAAACTGGTCAGCTACTTTAATGGTAATGCACAAAAAAAAGTAATATCTAGCATTATGCGATTTTTTACCAGCCTCTTTTTGTATGGAAAATTGTGCAGGTAATAATAATGACTATGAAAACTGGTCAGCTACTTGTGAAACTTAACCATGGTGTGCTCAGACAAGCTTCTTACCTGATGAGATTATCATTATGATGATTATTTTTACCTGGCTAACTTATTTTTTTTCCTTCCTGACGCTATTAGGTATGCATTACCTTCGAAAATTGAGTAATGCCCCTTGATCTTCTGCCTCGATAGAAAACTTTCTTGGCTCTGTTAGAGGCATGCATAAAAATCTATTGTAGAACTTGCTCGTTCGGGATGAGAGGGAAAAAAGACGAAGGCTGGGTTGAAATAAAATTAATCAAACTTTTACATGCATATTAGATAAGTTTTATAGGAGGCGATTTTATTATTCTTTGGCTGATAGAAATAAAATTGTATATTTTTGTTTTGTTAAGTCGACCATCAAGCATCTCGTAACAAGGAGGTGGGAGCTTGAGTCAAAGAGAAAGTTGTTTGTCACCCGTAAAAACAATTTCTGAGAGGTACACATTTAAAATATGTGGATAACTTTAATATGTAAATTCATATGCTACCTGTTACCAAAATTGCATAGTAAAATATTAAAAATTGCTGAAACATTCTTGTGGTTTTTTTTTCAAACTCCAGCAGTTCTTCTCACACACGCCAAGAGACATAATTGTTAAATGGGTTTGTGGTAAGAATAACTCTGCGTAATCAAAATTGGCTATTTGTATTAACCATTTTGAAGGGTTTTTCAGTGTTAGTGCGCATGCAGTCTGGTTTTGTTTACCACAGTGAATTAATGGCTACAGTGTAATGACCGTGAGACGACAGTATTGGTAATCAAACCCATATGCCTCTTGTCACATCCGCTCTTTCGTAAATGTTTTCCTTTCTTTTTTGTGCAATGGTACACAATCATCTTAACTTTTATGATGTAAAATGTATTTGATTAAAATGTAACCAGAAAAAAAAGTCATAGATCACAACTACTGACAAAAAGGACAGGAAGATGTCCTCCATTATTATCTTCATTTTGTCTGCTCTGTTATTACAGCCCAGCAATTACGTAATTTGTTGCTTACACAACGCAACGCCACCAAGTTCACCAAGGGTTGTGTATAAACACAGGGCTTTGAGTTTTACGTGTTTTTGAAAAGCTTCCTTGTTTCGCATTCACTGATTCTTTAATTGCTAGGTAGGACTGCCATATTAAACAAAATCTGAAATGAGACAAGAATTCTATTAGAATGTTTGCACGTCATCTTAAATTCTTAAAACAAAAAATACGGACGCAAAAATAATACCAAAATGGTCTTCATCTTTGTTTTATTCCCATTAAATGGAGTTCTACCACCGATAAAATACAAAATGTTAGTAAATATATTTGTAACGCACCACAAAACCATTAAGATTTATGGTTTTTTGGCCACAATCTCCTTTTTGACCACAAGAATTCTCCTTCAAAATGTTCCCTTCCCCGCATAGTAGCATACTTTTTTCTCTTTTCTCCTCGACAATATCATTACATAAAATAACAACCTTTTTAAAATTTACATGGGCGATTGAGGAAATTGCCGTTTTTACGTCCGTATTTTCCCCTTCTTCACCTTCTGAAAAATAATCATATGACAAGAGTAACAAAATCATCCCATATAGGGCTTTAAAAGCACTAAATAAAAATAAAAACAAGCAAGTGCGGTGGTCCAGTCGTGTTTATTTTTAAAGGTTTTCTCTGTAATAAATACTAGGAGCAGTTGGGCTACAATTTGCTACACTTTACTCTCTTTTCATCGCTTACCAAAAACTATCCCCAGTTGTTTTTATGTCCTGTGTTCACCTTCATCGTTAAAATTGCCGGAGCACGTATGTCAGTTGAATCATTGTTACATATATTTTTTTTGCTATGGGTACTTTATATCGTCACCGAATCCCATTATTATTGCCGACGACAATTTAAACAGGAGCATTTCCTTTTTGCTACATTGTAATGATAACGCACTATACAACTATTATGTAGTGTGCCAGACCTATGTAATTTACAACAAAATGATTGTGTTTGGAAACCAGTGATCATTACACTTGAGAAAGGAAGATGGGCAAGAATAAAAAATGAAATAGATACCAGAGAAGCATTCATACAAACTTGTATTCTGCTGATGTTTCAAACTTATCATAAAAAAAGAGCAGGGAGTAGGAGATAATCATGGGGTAGAATTTTTTAATTATTTTTTTGTACAATATCGGCGTGGGAGTGACGTACAGTGTAAACATAGGTATAATATTTGAGATGGCTCATCTTGTCCATGACCAATTATGCTGCTGACAGGTGAAGTGCAAAGTCAAGTATGGAAGTTCATCACATCAACTGAAGTATAAGCAAGTGTGCTTTTGATAAACTGCAAACAATACTGAGCTATATGTATGTATTTGATAGATTGAGTTGGGGTATGTAATAAATACCATAATGTCAGATTTTAGAAAAAGTACGGGAAAAAAGGACAGTTTCAATTTTATAGCTTGAGCACAAATGTTCAAATGGATTCAATGGCATTGCTCCTACGTTTGTAATATTTTGGCAAGGAATTTTCAAAATTGAGTAATATTGTCATTTAAGAAAATAATTATAGTAAAAATTGAATACTAAATATTCTAACAATATTTCATAACAGTGATAAGTGGGTACACATCCGGCGGCGCCTGTAACCATGCCAAAAATTGGTTCTACTTGCACAATTTTCTTTTGCATTCTATTCATTTATCATTTGGAACAACAGGTTAATGGAATAACAAATGAATTGAAATAATAACAAGTCTGCCCAGTTGTATATTGCTCTAGAAAATAAAAACTAGTAAATAAGAAAATTGTTAACTTTCCCCTATCGTTTAAACGATTCTCTGTTTGATGTTAACATATCAAAGAAAATTTATTCATGCATAGCTTCAAACATAACAGGAAGCTTTCTCCGAAGACAATTCACCTAGCCTAAATCAAGATTTGCATTTTTTTTTCAATTTATATTAATAACCATGGGCTTTAAAGAATTGATATGATGTGGGAAGAGGGGAGGTTCCACATGTGGAAATTGGTAAACACAGCTCAGCCAGAATGTGCAGACGCCACCCAAAAAAAGCAATAATGTATTCAGGATGAGACGTCATCTGTATTACCATGTTTTGAGCGAAACATCATGTAAACTGTGCGAAAAAACCGTTTTTAGTATTTATGAGAAGCACGCGATGTAAACTTTCATCGTAATAAAATGGTCACGAGCTACATTTTGTGTTTGATAAACGGTTCGCCCATTCGATTACTAAACATTATAACAAATGTTGATGAAAAAACTATAATAGATTTTCTTTCCATTTAGATTACTTGTAAACTTTGGAATACATACATACAGTTAACTAAATAACATTTTCTTTGTATTTATAAACCGCTTTGTAATTGTTTCTGTTTAGGGTTATTGAGTTTTCACTGGTTTAATTGTCAACTGGTTTTACATTTAAAAGAGCTACGTCTTATTTTCTACTCAAATTTAGTGTATTTTGCACATAATGATTGAGATAATTAGGAACAATTAAATTCGCATTGTAAAAACTTCAACAATGCCGAATGATGATGATCTAAGATGCGGTAAAATTAATACGGTATTGACTAAAATGGTATTGCAAACTACTGCGTTAACTAATAATTTCGCGGCAAATTCCATGCCACAAGGAGCTGCATCTTACAAACTTGTGATTGTTGTTTAAGTTTAAGAAAATGTTACCTCTTTTCTGCTACAATGTACAAAGTCGTATGAGACCCTCTACTTTTAATTTTATTTTCTCGTTTTGAAGGGGGACGTACGAAAAAGAAACTTTCAAAAATGAACGATCGCAATGAGCGTAATTTATTTAACACATACCATCTTTTTTAAAAACCTTTAAACTGTTGTGTTGCAGTTGCACTTGAGTATTTTTCTTTTTCAATGCACCGTGGATCATATTGAGTGGACCATTCATCTTTAAACTTAAAATACACCAAAGGCTTGCATCTTTCAAACTTAGAAATAAAGCGTTCATATTGGGAATCGTGACTTGATCTATCCATCTCATTTTTTAAAAAGACGACCAGAAGACCAAAAGGAAGAAAAATCTTCATCTATTTACTACCGCAAAAGAAATTAAGGTCTGTTTTAGATTTACAGTTTTTTTATGCTATAACATATTTTTCTTGGGAAGGAATGCACATAAAACAAGCGACTTTCTCAATACACAGAGTTTTTCATTGGAACCACCAACATTCTCTGCACAAGGCCATCGCCTTCGTCATTAACATCATCAACAGCAGCAGATCATCGGCAGAGAAAAATTATGAGACACGAAAAGTTCGTTTTGCGTTGTCGATAAAAGTTTCGTCCTCATATGACTTGCCAGTGACTATTTTTTTATACTATCTTTGTTGCACATGGCATATTATCATAATCAATGACAACATGAACAACGTTAGAGTCTCATCCTAAAATGGAAATATTATTTTATTGCTATTGTCGGCATTTGAGCCGACTCAAACGAGGGTAATAATGAACGATAGTTTTTTTTACACATTCTCGCTTGTACATGCCACTTGCGGAACAATAACGGAATGACACAGTGGCCGCACACCTTCTTGCATATTTTATTTAGAAATGCACATTTCAATGAACAAGATTTTCGCGTGAAATGACCCTTTTGTGAATTCATTTGATGGTTTTTTGTAAAGAAAAAAATATATATTCAATAACAAACGGGAAATTTTTGCCGACAGTGTTGGCTTAAGTAGATTTGAGATTGTTAATGGTTGAAAGTGTCGGAAATTTGATGTCTCATGTTGCCCCGTTAAAAGCTAGTGAGCTGCTGTGTACATTCTGAGTTTGTTATTGGTAAAAGTTTCATTGCACTATAGAGATGTAGACGATGTTAGAATATTTAAAGTATAAAATTTGTTTTTCAATCATCAACATAAAATAAGCTCGTTTTACCTAATCATAAGATGATTAAACAAACTGCGCTATGAAGAAAATTCTTTATGGAAAAAAATGTAAATCTGTAAAAGATTGGATTTTCTTTTAAAAAGTGTTTTCGCTATGGAATTTTTACGGTAACTGCATATTGTTTCAATTCTATCGAAAATCTATGAGCGCTAATTGCAAATAGAACGTTTATCTATTTTTTTTTTTTTAAAAGTAGCTTCTGTGAGCAAATAAGGAACATGGTCGGAAGCAGTTTAAAAGTCGTGAATCGGCTTGCTTTAGGTCAAAACGTAGGTAAACATGAAGAAAAATATTTACTTTAAACTAACAATAATGTAACGCACGTTTAACCAGTTCAATTTGACTTTTCATTCAGTTGAGGACAATTTCAGAAAGAAATTAATAGAAAATTGTATTTTGTAAAGGAACCTTGTCAGAATCCAATCTAAATTAGAGAAAACTCCTCATGGGGATTTACTGAGATTTCACGTTTATACGTTAAAATCATATTAGTTTCCGTTTTTTCCCTAGTTTTGGGTGAAATTTATGTTGTGTTGAAACAATAAAGTAAAGTAGTTTTTTTTTCTTTTTAAAAATCCTTCTTTTTAAAAACGATTTCAGCAATGCATTTTATAGTTACTGTTATTGCACAGTTTAAACTACTCTATTTTAGGTTTTCCAATTTCTGAAAAAAAAATCCACATCATTGTTTAATAGATTATTGCTCCATTATACTAGTTAGTAAGGATATCTCTTCAAAAACCCAAGCCTTATTTTCATGGTGCACGCTTTCAAATGCCTTTAAGATGAAAGGGATGAAAGTTTTATCGCTAAAAGTTAATGAAAAACAGTAACAAACTATTGACTATTTTATATACGTAACCGCCCCTCTGTTAACTTTGTCCCATTGTCTAAAAATAAACTTTTAAAGATGCATTTTAAGGGTGCTATTTGCCCGGGATAAATATGGAAAAAGAAACTATCCCGAAAAAAAATAATTGGTAATATGTATCGTGAGCTGGAAAAAATTAAAACTTTTATACAAGACAAAGAAAATTATTCCCATTTTTGCTAAACACCTAAAAAAATTGTTGTGATTGAACCGAGTCGGTGACGAGAAAAAAGAACCAGGAACAAAAAACCTATTTTTTAAATGTTTCTTCAAAATGATCCTCTCATTTCTTTGTTTTGAGGATGACGATGGTCAAAAAAGTTGGTAGCTTAAGTGTCGATTTTCGGTGATGCAGCCGTTTTAGTTTCCACGAACACCGAAAAGTTCCGTTGCCCACCTTGTACGAAGCAGTCTTTGAGTTTTTAAAAATCCCAATGAATCCCATCAAAGATGCGCTCTACATGAGAACTCTGCTCAAAAGAAGATTTTTTTTTGTTTAATGTTTTTTATGCTTAATCATGTTCAATCACGGTGCTCTCCGTACGTACCAGGTATGAACTCCCGGATTTTCTCATTTGTCTTGTCTAGACACATCTCAAGATCGTTGACGATGGTCAAAAAAGTTGGTAGCTTAAGTGTCGATTTTCGGTGATGCAGCCGTTTTAGTTTCCACGAACACCGAAAAGTTCCGTTGCCCACCTTGTAAGAAGCAGTCTTAAAATTTTAGTTTTAAAAAATCCCAATGAATCCCATCAAAGATGCGCTCTACATGAGAACTCAAAAGAAGATTTTTTTTGTTTAATGTTTTTTATGCTTAATCATGTTCAATCACGGTGCTCTCCGTACGTACCAGGTATGAACTCCCGGATTTTCTCATTTGTCTTGTCTAGACACATCTCAAGATCGCTTCTCATAGAGATATTGTAAAGTTGATCCAGAATTGCACAGTTTTTTATCAAGCTAAATCAGCGTGTCGTTTTCTTAAAGTAATAGCAACATGCAACTGAGTTTTTTTATTTTGTAGTGGTCTTTCGTCTTTTGTTTTCTTAAAGAGAAAGGCCCTGGCTTGTTTTCTTGTTCGGAAGGATTCTTTATTTGAGTAAAACAGATTTATAGGAGCCACTGACAACGCACTATTAATACCTTCTGGTCATTCCCGTCATCAAAATAGCATTAGCTAAGGAATCCCTGGCTTGTTTTCTTGTTCGGAAGGATTCTTTATTTGAGTAAAACAGATTTATAGGAGCCACTGACAACGCACTATTAATACCTTCTGGTCATTCCCGTCATCAAAATAGGATTAGCTAAGAAAGTATTTGCATGACTCAGCGAAAATTTTAGGCCGTGGATCATTGGACCAACAGGTAGACTGCTTATTCATCCATGCACCCAGCTACACAGTATACTATGCATGGTCATGTTGGACCAGTACCAATAAAAGAAACTCTTTACGGGCTGAAATGATGCAATTGTTTTTTAGCTGTCGCCATATTATTTAAAGAAATACTTTTATGTACTTGTGAATGTCAGCGATACAAGGTGTGACGAGCACCGAGCCGGGACTGAGTGCTCGGCCGAGTTCAGCTTTCTTCGTGTTTTTAATAGGCTCTGCAAGTCAATATTTCGCCATGAAACTCGATCGGGATTTGATAATATCTTGTGAGTTTAACTTGAAATATTTTATATGAAATAATATGATTTCTACCGTCCTTTTCCCTTTACTTGTAATGCTACATTTCGATCAAGACAAATGGGAAGATTTGGTTTAAAGTATAATTTATTTATTTATAATATCATGTTATGAAAAACGTAAAGCTCGATGAGCAACCACCGCTATGACTAGTATTTCAATTATAAGGCCCGGCCGAGTTTTATGTTGGCTCGGGACATCCCAGTCATCAATATACTCTTTATAAGAAAAATACTATTGTGATCGGCCTATCATGAAAAAATACAGAAGCGGTATGAAACAGTGAATGATCTGAAAACAGGAGCTATTTCGCCACTTTTCCTCTTTGCCGAGGTATGCAACTTTTTGAGGCGTAGTGATTGACCACACTGATCAAAATCAGTCTTCAAGCCGTGCCTTTGTATGCGAAATCGCTTTGTTTTCTTGCACGATCGGTGTGACAGTTAAATCGACAAGCGTTTTTATGGACGTTTCGATGAGGTATGCAAACCGCAAAAAAAGGACCCTTGCGTGTAAGAAAAATATTGCGCCATTAGGTTTCACCTCATGCAAAATTGCACTTTTAAAAGAAAATAGTGTTTCACAACTTTTTTTTTTTCTTTCGTTTTTCCTCAACTATAATTTAGTGTCAGTGTTATTTGTAAATTATGGGTTAGAGCCGGGCAGTTTTTGAAGTGATAATTGTTTGAGAATACTGGATTAGTTTACATTTACAACCAGGAAGAAGCATTTTCTGCTCATAAAGTGTTATATTTTTGCAGAGAAAGGGTTGCATGGTGTTAATCACTATATTTATCACTTCTTAAGTTGTTAGTTGATCTTTATTGCTGAGGTAACAAACTAAAAACGATTTTATTAAGTATTTTAGAACTTTTATACTGATTACACAATTACAAACAAAATATACAGTATAATTCATCCATTCTTTCATACACATATTGCCTATGAAAATGTACCATTTAAATGAAACTGCGATTTTTCACAAACATCCTGAATGACCCCTGTATGTATACAGATTGTAACTGATATACGCCACAAAATACCTGTCGTTATCTAACATTTACATCAGAATCTTGACAATCTTTTCAAATTTAGAATTTCTTATAGAATGAATTGTATCCTTTGTATACAGATTGTAACTGATATACGCCACAAAATACCTGTCGTTATCTAACATTTACATCAGAATCTTGACAATCTTTTCAAATTTAGAATTTCTTATAGAATGAATTGTAGCCTTTATAAAGTTTATTACAAACATTTATCATTGTCAATTGTAGCATGGCTTCACTGGGAGGGAGGAATTTTCATGTCAAGTGCAAAATGAACAGTGCATAATAACACCTTGTTTCCCAGACCACTGGACACTGTTACGAATCGTTGTATAATGCAGACCACCATAGTGTGATGAGTGGCAAAACATCATCCTTCCGTTTCACCGCCAACACCCATTCTTCCTCTGTAGTTTACATCAATCAGAGTAAAGTCTGTACAGCCTACCTCATGTTTGTAGTGTTGCGATTGTTCTCTACGACACAGAAAAATTGCTCTTTTTTTTATACATTATCCACCGAGCCATACAACAAAGCACCCTAGGCTTCTTCCTTTTTCAAGTGTATATGTTTTGGCCCAGATGCATTCTATCAAGTTTTTTTAGGAAAAAAAAGGTGCAATGCTCTTAACCAGGGAACAACAGAGAAGTTAACGTTTTTTATGGAGCGTTTCACAAGAAAATAGCCAAGTCATTTGATCTGGTGATGAGATGATGATGCAAAACGTACATTTATTTTCGATCCCTGTGAAGAAGAGTAATATATCAAAAGATCGATTTAGGAGATTTTTTCCTCTTCGCTGTGTGTGTTTCCGATTTACTTTTTGACTTTGCAATCATCATCTTTTTACAAGTTTCATTAAGTTCAATCTCAGCTCTGTTGTAATATTTTGAATCTGATGGAAAACAAATGCATGGATATGCATAAAATATCGAGCTATTACGCCAAAAACAACGAAAACAGAGAGTTTTTATGTCAAGTTTAGTTGGAAACTAAACTAGGCTAAATCTCAATATTTTTTTGCACTTGAAAATACTTCAATATTTGAAAACGGGACACTTTCTTGTTGACTTTTACCCTTGCGATGTATACAAAAGTGTGAGAGGTATAATCTACAAGAAGTCCTCGGACAAAGGGTTTTCCTTCTAAAATGACTAAGACCTTGTTTACCGCCCTTGTACTAACCTGCCAGGCATCCATAAGGAAAAAAGAGTTTTTTTTTTCTTGCTGATGGTTTTTGAACGACACTCAACAGTGAAAGATAGAGGTTTTTTTTCTTTGACCATTAATCTTGGCAGAGTTTGAGTGAAGTGTTTCGGAAAAGTCAAGTCAAGCCGGGGTCATGTTGGTTGGCCAAGAAAAGTTTTTTCTCACTCGCTGGCACAGTGTGCCATTTCTTATGTAACCGTCTTCCTCGCTGTTTCCTCAGGCAGATTGTCGATGATGATCCTTTGCAATGGTGGCTATGCTAACGATGAATTCACCACCACCTCTCATCGTGTACAAAGAAATACACATTTTTCTTTTGTACAAGGGGTGGACGACAACAATAGGAAGAAGAACTGATACTAATAATAATTATATCAATACATCTTGTGTGTAGACTGCATAATAATAATTGTGAAAGAAATCATGAGCGTGTGTAAATAAAAAATGATGGCTTGTCTGCCTACCATTTTTTATATGGACATTTGTCAGAAAGCTAAAGTAATGTGTTTGTATGCAGAGGAAAAACACTCTGATGGGGCTGTTTCTAGATGCATTTGTTATTCTGCCGATAAAAAAATATTCAACAGTGAATATGATAATTTGTAACCGCAGTGTATCCAAATCTCTCCAGGTATCCATTCACTTTCTTTCATCCATCCATATTCCATTGTTGTGGTGGTGACTGGCCTTGCTTGTAAAAACATACTATTTTCAAACCATCAACAATAATAATTTTCCCAGTCGAGTTTGACATTCTTTTCCTCGAGAGAGCTGTGGGTAAAAGGTCTAAAGGACAGTGTCATAACCTTTCCCGTTGAAACCCAGCGAATTCTGGTCGTGAGCTTTATACGTAGAGAATTCTCGGAGTATTTTTTTTATTCAATATCTATTTGCTTATTGAAATAGGATATGTAAAATTGTTACTAGAATCTTCACCTTTGGGACGATCCATAAAGTATGTGGCGTATGACCAAAGACTGATCGGGACTGGGGACTCACTGAGTCCGCGTAGGTAAGTTTTATGAATTACTGAAGAATCAATACTTGTAACGTACGTTACGCAACATCCCGAATCTTCCGGAATGGCAGAATAAAAAAAAGTGATTTTTGACAGGGAACGCGAACATCATGTCTACAAAGTCATGGATCAGCAGCAGGTTTCCTTCAATTCATCTCCTGTCCATTTCTTTCTGTTCAAATATTTTGAATGTGTGCTCATCTCTTGCAGATTAACATTCACCTGTAAATAATATTGAAAAAAATGTAAACAAAACTTTCACAATAGATATTTTTGAAGAGAATACACCACACTACGACAGATTTGAAATGTTTGAAGCATGTGCCATGGATACTAATTATGTTGGGTAGTAAAAATGTTTACACGCATAAAATTCCGGGGTTGTAACATAAGCCTTGTGCTCATCCTAAGATTGCATACTGTGAACTAAATAACTTTTTTTTTTGACGATGCGAAAAGTCGGGAGAATAGAGAGAGGCAGTGAAATGTTTATTTTATTTGCCTCCATCAAATCGTCATCGAAGCTGTAAAAGCTAACATGGAAAAGTAAATGATCCTTTATGACTATGACAGAAAACCACATTAATTTCCAGCATTAGCAACGTCTACGCTTTACTCGTTGACCATGTGTACGTTTAACTGATTCTCTGTGGAATCAACTGTGACAGAATGGACCGACAAGTTAAAGGTCTCCTTTACCGGAAAACATATATTGGAGACCGGGCCTTACTGGGAACTGTTACTGGCTACAGTCAAGCCTGCCTATAAGAACACCCAAAAATTCGCTCAAATTGAGTTGTTATAGAGAGGGTTTCTTATAACCATATAAAACTTATATATACAGGACAACTGCGCAAAACAGTTAACGTGCTTTGAGTCCGATTTTTCTTATAGACAGGTTCCTGTAAGATGATATGTGGACCATTAATGGATGTGGCCTCTGCAACTGCAAATTTGCTACCATTACCTTTTGCATGAGTTTGCATGTCTGTTAATATGAGTTATATTATGAAATTGTGACTTGTTTTATTGGAAACTTTGACGCGAGACTCTGGCCTAATAAATGATATGGGTTATAAGAGGATGTTTTACGTTAAACTCGTTGGGTTCTTGCTAAACGCAACTGTTCTTCACTTGGATACCTGCTATTTTCTATAAGTAATAAAAAGGCAGGAGCAGCAGTAGAAACATCAACAGAGGGAGCGTAAAATTGC
>JAAXOA010002105.1:0-13989 GCA_036561885.1 Salina celebensis | reverse complement strand
AATTTTGCGAGAGACGAAGTGTTTATTTAATTCAAGCTAACAATTCAGTTTTAATTATGTAGAGCTCTAACTTGGTTTTCGTTTCACATCGGTTTCTGAGGTTCTAATAAATTTATAATGGATCAAGAAAAGTTGCAAAACTCTCCATTGTCGGCTGACTCCATTTCTTTGCAAGATGGCAATGTAAGTGATTTGTAAATCTTAAATGGGAAGTGCGAGAACATAAAAAGCGTAGGTATTTTCACGAGAATACAACTCCTTCCGGAAATACTCATAATTTGTCAAGTGCTACAGTTTTACTTTACGTCAAGCTCGCCAAATTCGTTACTGTTATACAATACCATTTTTCTATCAACTACAAAAAACTTTTTTTTTCTGTTTAAAAAATTATGTGCTCAAAACTCCACATCGTAGTGTTATCGTACGTGTTCCGAATAATGTACTTGTTCAATGGAAAATTATCCCGTTGAGGTTAAATATCAAGAGAGGTGTAGAGAAAAATACGTTGCACGTTCTAGTAACAAACGACAATTCATAAATAATCTAGTGGAACGTTTTACACTTATGTTGAATAGAAAAGAAACGCAAGAAAAATGGAGTCTTAGCTTAAAAATACACACTTTATGTCACCCGTCTTAAAAATTCAATTAGGAAAAAAGTGCTAGCTTCGCCAATTGATAAATGTAATTCAGATTTAAAAGGATTTTTCATCTTGGTTGCTACATTTTTACAGCTCTTCAATTTGATACGTAAAATGCAAGGTTTCATTCAGTTACAAGTGCGTGTTTTAAGTTTTCTTTGGTATAAATTCCTATTAAGATTCCGAATCATTTACATATGTAACGGAATTGAGTCATTAGCTGATATCCTGAAACCTCTCAAACTTCAAGAAAGCTGAATTGACAAATCCAGCGTACGGTAGATTCCAAGAGTTGCATATAAATGTTATGTTTTCGTTGGGCTTCATAAGGTATAAGGTGAAATCACTAAAAGACGAGTAGGGTTGGCTCTCGAAATGATCAATTTTAGTCAATGTCAGCACCAGAGGAGGAAAGTAAAATTGATAAATAGCTCCTTTTAGCCCCTTCAGTTACTATCAATCCAGAAATGATATTGATTGATCACGCTTCTATTAAAAAATATCAGAAGGTAGTTCATCATCTTTTGATACCGGTTTTGTATCCACACCACGAAAATATTTACCTTTATGGGAAACAATGGGACATGCCCATGGAACTACTATTAGATGTCGTATGTACGTCGGTATGTAAGCCTTAAGATGGTTTTTAAACAACTGAAATATGCATAAGATACGTTAAGAATGCTAAACATTTCACCGTTTGCCGGTTTCAAGCCTTTTACTTATGTAAGACAGGAAAGATGAATAGTCATTTTACAATACTTCCGCAAAACTATTTTACCTAAACTTGAAGCTATATGTTGTTAGCATTCTTTTAACTACTTCTTCGCTCATAATGAAAAGCAGATCGCGTCACCGATCTGGTTTGCATGCCTGGTAAACAATTAGTACCAAAATACTTGGAATACCACACAAAAAAGTTCTTATGTCTGAATTTCCTTTTCATGCTATTGGGCTTCAATAATGATTTCTTACTTTTTTTTCTCTAGGGAACCGCGACAGTTTCAACCGAAACAACGCGATCGGGAAGTAAAACACCGGAAATTACAATAACTCCCGGTTCGGGTAAGTACCAAAATCAAATACCAACTATGTTTTACTTTAATACACCCTCAACTAACTCCAGGTTATGGGCAACAATCATTGTAGATTCTCACAAGTTTTATATAAGAAAACCAGGAGAAAGCATGTTAGGGCATTTTTAAACGAAAAAAATAAATTTATTTTCCCACAACCAATACAAAACGGATGTTTACTTTAGAGAGTTTTTCATCCTTTTCAAACTACTCCATTTTCTGATAACAGTTCAAAAAAATGAAGTTATTACCGAGACATTGTGTGAGGCATCGTACCTTTTTTTATAGTATTTTGTTTGTCGGTTTTCTTTTCTGATTTTCTCTTCCAGGAAATTTCTTGTGGGAAAAGTACCTTATTGTTGAGAGTGCTTTTTTTTCTCTTTTTCTCCTGTGTGAGAAACTAATCCTTTCATTTCTAAACTTTCCACTAAACTTGATGAAACTCATATCTTTTTAGCCACTAATAATACCACAAAATTGCTCGCATAAACCATAAAAAACACGGCGTTGAAGTGAATTGAACTTTACCATCTCACCTAATACTTTTTTCTTCGTGCTTTCACATAATGGAAAGAAAATCTTCTCGCTTCAAGCTCAGTCCAGTCTTTCAACTTTCAAGAAAAACGGGTCTTTCTCTACTTGAACTTCTTCAAGTTGTGTTTCCCATCAAAAAGCCTTCACTACTTTTTCTACTCTTGAATAATAATTGTGTTTTCTTATGTAACAGTAAAAAATGATGTGACATGTTCAGCTCTAATGTAATTTTTTATTTGCTTGTAGCTACGCTTGTTTGTAATTTTTGTTGTTTCTACATGTAGCTCTAATCCATGTGCTTGAACATGACCAACTTTTCATTTTCCAGTTGTAATGACTTAAACGTGATCCGTCCGGGACGACTTGAAGCACACTGAATCTTTTATTATTGCTTTTTCCTTCCTGTGGTCCTAATTTAATCGTGATGAAATATAATGATGATCAAAAATGTGGGTATTATCATTGTAAACGAACAATCTAGATAGGGAATTACTACTATTTTGTACATTTCTTTTTCATGAAAAGAAACACGTGGACAAAATCTAGTTCTTGCTCTGCTCGTTTTTTTCTGTCCCAGTATACAATTTATCTTGTCTTCTCTCAGGAGAAATGAACAAAGTAGAAGGAATGCTACCATTCTGGTATCCAATTTTTGAAAAGAAGATTTTTTTTACATGGTCATTTTTTGTAAGCTCCATTTTTGGACAAAATGAGCGTTTTCGTTCCAAATTAGGTAACTTATTCATACAGACACATTATTATTTTCATTATAAACTTGTTATGCTGGAGTTTTTAATCAGGGATCGGAGAGAAGCGAGTCTTTTTGAGTTTCTTCTATCTGGGCATGTCATGAAGCTACGTAAAAAACACGAACAAAGTCAGTGCGGCGGAACCATGCAGTTGTTGTAATGCACGACGTGCACGTAAAATTACCACTGCATATTTAGATAGGTCCTTTTATATTCACGATATTTATACTTATGGCCCATGGTGTACAATAAATTTTCCTTAACGAAAGGCCAGTTGAAGTTTAGCATTCAAGGAATACCATCTTTCAAATTTTTCTCTATTAAAGCAATCCATATTCTGGCCTGATGTCAGACGTTTGTCTGTCTGCATTGACGAGAAAACGTGTGCCAGAAAGGGTTTACACTTTCGTGATATATTGAGAACGGGCTTTATCAGATAATTGCTCTATTTGCGAAGAATCTTTAATAAAACCGGGCCTTAATTTTTACAAAATAATTATTTTAATGTGGATGTATCGGTATTTTGTGTAGTGTAATGTTGTGCCATGGCCAAGCCCTCATAATTCACAGCCTCACTTCTAGCTGCTATGGACCATAACACTAAGTCACGACTATGAATGCGATAATTTACGTTGGCTCTTTTCAGTCCCATGTTGGTATTTCCAGCTATCCAAAATATCCTTTAAACGTGAATAAATTGCGCTGCATATCTTACAAGGATGAAATATAAATTACATAAATTAAATAACCCTTAGTTTAGTATAAAACTATACTGGCCAAACCACATATAAAAATATGTACCCGACACGTTGTAAATAACTTTTTTGCGAGGCTTTTCGCAGTGTCGCTTTGGGTAAAAAAGAATCCCAAAAGGAATGTTTTTTACAGCAAACTTAGATCCAAAATGAACTCAGATGGATGTTTACAACAGCGTAGCAATAGAATATACCTAAATACACAGACAATTTAGTAATAAAAATAAAGTGCACTTGTTCCTGGCGTATTTTTCCTGACAATTTAAACTGACAGGGGGTATGCGACTAGGCTAATAAATAAAATAGTCGAGGTCAATGAATTCGGGGCTTGAACTGTTCAATACTTTCTATTTTGTGTTTTCATACTTGAGTGTCTAGAACCAGAGCAGTACTTAGAATTCGCACACACCCTTTACCATTTTGTATTCCTCGTTTTGAAAATCTCGCATTTTATGCCGGAATCAAAATAGCTTGTTTTTATAAAACATCGGCCAGTCAACTTTCCCCGAATTTTTTATAGCAGAATAGATTTTTTTGTTTGTCTTTGTTTCCTCGTTGTTGTGACAGGAGAGTTTGAATCTCCGTGAAATATTGGATTTTGGCATCTCCCACACCACAGGCAGGATGGCTACCATTTTCTCGTAAAATGCTTTAAGTAGGTTGGCCGCTTACTGCTCTTTTTCTGCCTGGCTAATCACAAATTATGGGTAATGAATGTGGGCTAAACTCAAAATCAACAAAGCTCATCATTACTCTTCTGGAAAGTCTCAATACAAAACGATACCTTTATCTAAATGAACCAATCGCGCACACCATTTATCTCTAAATTTCCATTAAACTCGCACAGGAAATACTTCAAAACACTAATGGAAGCAATTGTTTATTGTATAAAAGCAAAACAAAACAAATGTTTTTATTTAAACAGCCAACAAAGCAAAAAATATATTGCAACGTCATGTACAAAACAAGACTGTTAAATTGTCTCAAAATACACTATGTGCGAAACAGGAATAAAAGTTTGAGTATCACTACAAAAAGAGAAGAATCAGAGCCAGGAAATAGTGTCTGAGTATAATCTCCCGAGAGGCAGTTGCTGGCTCAACCGCCCTGCTCTTCTTCTCTCTTACTAAAAATGTCCATGTATATTTATTAGATCACGATCATCATCTTCTTTATTGCTTTTGATCACTAGAGCTCGTTCAATTACGTCGTTAAAAATCCCTTCCTTCCTGCTTGTAACAAGCTCACGCAACCCGAATTTGGACTCTGTGTAAAAGTTATTATGATGACAAGTGCACCACTTTTACTTTAGATAGTCTAGAGTCAAGAGAGAATCCTACAAAAACGTCAGCTCATGAATATGGATATGGTACGCAAAACACAATGAAAAAAAGGAAGTAACGCCATGTTTTTAAACCCAGAGAACCTGAATAGTTCAATGAATGGAGAACAATAGTTATCTACCTGATCATCATATCAATGTAATAAAAGCAGCTTTTATAATCATATCTCATTCTATTCAAGGAACATATTGCAAGGATGAAAGTGCTTGTTCCGCATTAATCTTCATTATCCCAGCTCCAAACTAGAGCTATTCTCTCATTTTCTCCTTTCACCTACACAACACCACAGAGAAGGTGGACCGATGAAAAGAGATATTTACAAAGATAATCATGGTGTGTGATACTACCGCGTTTTCAACTCTGCAGTTATCGTCCAAAAACCGTATTACGTTGATCCCTGGGATGTGTGCAATAAAAAAAAGTGTGGTCCTCCTCTTTCACGCGAGTTATCCAAGAATGGACACAATTTTTCGTTTTGGAGGAAGCATCTCCATGAAACCCACACTTCTGGATATTTTATTACGACACATTATATCTCTTTGGGATTGCCTCGTGCGTGATGCAATACATGTTGTGATCTTTGTGTTGATTTTCCCTTTTTTGCTCTATCCCTAACAAGTCGCCAACATTTTCCCTGTAAATTTTCTCCTGTCATGTGAAAAAGCCTGAGAACAGCTTCATTCCTTGTTCTCTGGAGTGTCAAACCTAGTTGTATGTATGCATGACTTGGTAGGTAAAACCAAACAGGTCACTACACAAATATGTGACATGATGGTGTGATACGTCATGCTGAAAAGACTTGAAAAAACGAGTAAAAAAACCTTTCAAACTCTGTTTCCTCACAGAACAAGAGCAGAGACAAATTCAAAAGTCTATTTTGCTTGTCACACTTGAAGAGAAATTATGTAAAGCTATACTCTTCAGTATTATTTGCGTCTTGTCGAATGACGAGAAGAGTCATTTTACGGAAGTAAATAAGAACGTTGTGCACTTATGATACAAATAATTCTTGAGTTGGCAATAGAAAAATGTAAGAGTGTAATAAAATCCTGTATGAAAGAAAGATTGGCTACCGGTTTAAGTAACAAAACTCCAGTCTCTTATGGCAGATCTACGCACGTGAGCAGTTGTTACAGGGAAAGTAATAAGTTTTGATGAAGGAAGCATGGAACATTTTCTTTCCTAGTTTTACAACGAGTATCAGTATGCCTCCAGGAGGAAGGAGTATCATTACCAAACTCTTTCAAATATTGAGCACATCCTTATATGTAAACCCAACGAGAAGTTGTTCATCCAAAAGTCAATTACAGATAAAAAGTTAGCAGATCGTAGACAGAAAACGGAACTAGGAAACACACAAATAGAATGTTACTCTGTCCACCCATACCCGTGTAGAGTGAGTCAGTAGTGTGCTTGCTCAGTTGTAAAAAGTCGTGACTCTTGAACACAACCAGAGTGAAGAGAACGAAAGTCAAAAAGCCTCTGTAAAAGCAACATTGTTAAGCCAAAGCTTAGAGCTGAACATGTGGATCATTTTATAGAAAAACAGAAAGAAAAACAGTCAGGTTTCTCTTTATTTTCGTTTCTCTTTTATCTTCACTATGCAAAGTGAAGTGGATGCATAGTGGAATAATAATATTCAGGTCCACGTGCATTTTTTTCCTCGTCTTTCAGTTTTTTTGTGATGTGTGTGTGGTACAAGTATTACACGCACACACTTGTAATGTAATATTATGCAGAATATTGTACAGGGCAGATGAGTAGCTATAAAAGAGAATGAAAATAGAAGAACCAAAAATGTATTATGTAAGCAGGCAGAGAACAAACCGATTTTTTGGCATGCGCTTCCATATTTTTTTTTCTTTTACAACTCTACAACCATTCTTTCTACTACCATGCTACAACTACTTTGCAGAGATGTTTCTTGAACCCATATTTTATACTGGTAAACATATATTCTCCACAAGAGCTCACAGGAGAACGCTTCTTTCTGTTTCAAAAACTTCTTTTCCTGAATCTCCCTTTGCTTTTTTTTCTTTTCAAGTATAAACCTTATCGAGCTGCACACAAAAAAAGTCTCTACATGCTCATCAGCATCATCGCCGCCGCCAACAATCCGTCTATCCTTTTACTACTAACAACCAACTGAGCTAGTCGACACAAAAATGTTTTTTTGCCTATAGACAGATTCCGAAACGTTACTTTCATGCAATAGGGAGATCGGGTGGATGGTGAAGATGTTGACGATAGTTTCTTTTGGCTTTTTTTTCGTCCAACTTTCCTGTCTGTATAACACGTCTGGCAATTTCAGATTTCTTTTTAGTAGCTCTACGTATTCCATGAGTACAAGTTGTACAAAAAAATGATCGTTGCATAGTATCTAGCTAATGGAGCTCTGCAACATTATAAAAGTCATATAACCAACTAACATATACATTTGAGGAGTCACATTATCCTGTCTTCATCTTACCAAAAAAAGAATCTAAACTTATCAAGTAAGCAGTGAGCCCCAGTAGCTGCACATTTGACGATTTTTGTTGGTATAATCCGCATAACTTTTGACTATGTGCTTACACGTTTTCTTTTATAGATGCACAATTTAGTTTTGAAAAGTTGACTTTTTTGTGTTTGTGAAAATATTATATAGTTGTCTTGAACAGGAGCATGATGATCATCATGCAGTTCAGGCATGTAACGTATTGTCAAGCAGTTTTTGACTTCAGTAGCGGAAGAGATGTAGAAGCGGTAGCATGAAGTGAGGCGTCACGAGTGTTGTAGTTTTGCGCATGCATTGCAAAAAAAATATATATTTCATGTAGATTCTTGTTTCCATCCTGTTTTCAATTATTTTAGTTTTGTGAAAGTGTTGGCTGTTCGGAAAGAACGGGAAAATGGTTTAAAGAAGGTTTCGTTTTAAAACGGTTGTTTTATTTGGGTAAATGAAAATTACTCGCAGACGTTTTAGGAGGAGACCTTGTAGACGAGACTGAGCTTGATCCTAGAGGAAAGACTTTTATTGTCAACGGCAGTGCTCTCACGAGTATCGCCTGAAGATTTACCCGATTCTGGTTGTACTGGTCTTTTAGACGAAGACGACGACGAGGACAACTGTTCCCTGCAACGTGCTGGAAGTAGTACAGCAGGTGAGCAGACTGTTGGTTGTGTGGGTGGAAACCAGTCGTCATCTCCAGGAGCTGGAGCAGCTGGAGTAAGTGGTCGTGCGAGTAGTGGTACTGGTGTTAGTGGTGATCGTGATAGTGGAGGGGGCAGCGTTGCGAGCAGTTGTGCTGGTGGCGGCAATTCCAGTACAGGTGGAGGCTACCAGCAAAGGTCAACGAAAACTGGAATTGAGCAACAAAGAGAAGTTGTTTATGCACAACTGCAAAAGAGAAAGAGTTTAGTGAATGGGAACAGTGAGAGCTCATCACCCGTTTATACTCATCAGCTCCAGAAACATTTACAGCAACAGCTACCATTACTCCATGTGGATGGACCTTTGGACGGCTCTCCGTACGCCATTGTCAATCCTTTAGTCAAACATAAGGCTTTAGCGGATTCTGGAATTTCGGTAAGACTCTTTCCCCTGTTTTCCTTATTAACATCTGTGTACTTTTAAAAAAAGACATCTGCGGCCTTGTAACTGATTCCAACCAGATAAACATTTGTATGACAAGCAAGAGGAGCTTTTCATTTCAAATGAGTTTGTAATGCATCGTTTGTCTTTGACTAATGGGCTGTATCAATAATGAAGGGGATGGGTAGGTAGATAATGATGGAATTCGCGAAATGGTGTGTGTTTAGCTCTGTGATGTAATATTATATACACCAGACGAGGTCTCTCATCAGCATTTTTTTCCGGAAACTGAAGCAGAGGCGCCTTTTGTGGGCTAATGTTATTTTAATTGCAAAAATATTTCTGTGTTATGCTTGGCACCGATTTTCATCTCGACATTTGATTTCATGTCAGATATACTTTATGTATCGCTACATCTGGCCTAACGAACGATTTGTGTGGCTGAATATTCGTCTGATTTTGATTTTCACTCGGAGATTTTTTTTTGTTTTAATAAAATTGTGCTAATTTAGGCCAGCCGTGAGCTCAGCACGAGTTTAACTCAGATTTGCGCTAGAATGAAAGTTTGATGTTGTGTCTATAAGATTCGATCATTTGAACAGCACAATGGTGAACAGAAAATTGCAAAATAGCATGGGTTTTGTATATATACAACTTGTATACAACTTGTTACATGCTGGTCTTTTCCTTTTAAAATTTTTGCCTATTTGCTAGCTCATAAATAATCCATTACTCATTTTATTTTCAACAACGAATGGAATCTAAAATTGAACTGAGTACGAGCTCACGTAATGTTTGCATATCAAATTGGTTTTGAGAACTTGGAAAGAGTTTTGATGCTATGCGCGCGAGAATTTCTATTCCCACGTTAACAATTTGTTGGTGTGATGAATTCTGGTCATGCTGGGTAGTGAAAATAAACGGATTTTTCACGGTTATTTCACAGTTAAACTGATTTTTCCGAAACTGGTATGTGACCCGTGCAAACTTTTCAAAAAGAACATTCTGCGCAGGTCAACCATGAAATATTTATAAGCAATTTGCGAATGAGATATGTGGACGAGAGAATATAGTTTACTTTATTTGGCTCTTTAATAAGTATGGTCACATGTGTACGCAGCAGGACACTTTGAAACTTGTAGAGTTGGGTGCAGCACAAGCATAAAACGCATTCATACCTTTCAACTGACAGCTAATTAGATTTCATAGCCGGATTCAATTCAAAAGCTGCAAAAGTGACAAAAATGAGCCAACTACGGTTTGATTTATAATTGTATTGAAATAAAGTAAGCTGCAACCTGTCAGCATCCACAGTGAATATAATTGTACAATGATTTAAAACTTTTTTAGGAACATCACAATACAATCTTCATTCTTGTTATTTTCCATCAGATATTACCAGAGAATCGTACACATTTTTTTTTGATAGACATCTCTCTGTGCGCCATCAAGAATGCAATATTAGCAGTGGGCCGACCGAACATGACGTGCTTGACTGATGATGATGATATGTTCCGTTTGTAATGTAATGTGATATATATCTTCCTAATTTGCATATAATACAAAGCCGGAATATGTTAATGTGCGCTTAATTAGTCTCTTTAATGATAATACCCACCTGTCTAATATTCCGGCTATTCACATCTTTTATGAAAAATGCCCTGTTTAAGGCTGAAATAGCCGTTGGATGATTAACGATTGACTTTAAACGTGTTGACGTTACATGTTCGTCTTGATTAGCATACGTCGTCTGTTGTGCGTGTGTGAGGTACTAAAAGATGCTTCAGGCAAAGTTTTCAGACAGATATAGAGGAAACTCGTCATAATTTTTCAATGTTTGAGGAATTTCATAACCCAGTGAGCAGCCGAAGACGTGTTCCCAGAACGGCTTGTTACAAGGCTGGTTTGAAACTGGATACATCCACGTCCTATTAAAATGAAGAAAATTATGATCATCTTCAGTGAATACTGAGCATGAAATGGTTGCAATTATTATTCTTTTTAAAGGAAGGAAAGGCATTTTACCAAAACTACCAGTGTGTGCCTGCTGTCATGTTACATCTGGGATTGTCATAAACTACTAAAGTGATTTAGACAGGATGAGAAGACAGAGTGTAGTTTTTAGTTTTCACATTATAAAACTTATAGGAAAGAGAATTACATACAACATACATGGAAATTGTATAAACATGTATGCATCATTTATTAAAAATGGTTTACTTGATATCTGTCCATGTACTTATGCATCATCCCGTCATAAAAATATTGCTCAGTCATACCTTCTTTTATTTTAATGCTTGAATACCAAGATTTTCTTGAATTTCATCAGTACACATAAGATTTGATTAGTGGAGACAAGCATATTGAACAGTTTTCTGAGACGCTCACTTATAAGCAGTATAAAAATATATGATGAAGATTCTATGTAGCTCCCCCTCGTCATCATCACAGTCCTCATCATCGCCAATATAATCAAGGCAAGCTGGAGGAGGACATGGTGTGCGTATGTAACACTATTTCCATAAAGTAATGAACCGTGTCAAATGAAAATGACTAAGTAAGCGAGAAGCATTTTTTTGCTGGAGATATGGAGCTCTTTAAGTTTATGATGTGAAACACTAGACTGCAAATCCTGGTGCATGTGTGAACTTTACGAACACAGAAAGGGTTTAAAGAATAGTCTTAATTATTAAATGAAACCAAGAAGACAGTAATATTACATCCATCATGAGTTTAAAAACACGTATGGAAGAGAGTTGAAAAACTTTTTGATGTTTTAGCTTCATCTTCTTTAATAACTTTGAAATTTTCATTGCTCTTCTTCATTCCTGGATCGTCTAAGCAAGTTCTTAAAACTCTACCGGAAATGAAATAAAAAGGGAAAATATTCAAGAGGGCTTAAAACTAATTAAAAGGCTTCCTCGTCAAAATATTTTCCAAGTAAAACACAAAAACCTCATCCGTAGAAGCAGCGCAAAAAGATGCGTTAGCTTGAAGAGAAAACAGAATTGTATACTTTACAGTACATACATAGTGCATACCATAAATGTAAAACAAAATGGAAATCTTTTCATTTACATGACAGGCTAACGAAGCGAGACCAAGGCTAAAGCTAATTCCATTCAAAAAATTCTTGTATACAACTCTCGTACCTTGGAACAGCTTTTGACAAACGTACCAAGTTCATCAATTGAATCCTTAACCTTTCCATTTTGTGGAGAACCTAGACACAATCACTGGAGCAGAACAAAAGATTCTATCTGTCCATGATCATTTCTTCATTTCCAATCCTGCTAAGCTTTGTCTTCCTCCCATTTATAACGAAGACTTTCCGCTTCCTTTTTCCGGGATTGCTCCTTTTTTTCTCTCATTTCCATCTTTAAACGATGCTGTTTTTTTGGGAATGATCTACGAGCATTGCGCTTTTTCCTGTTTCCTTCAGTTTAGAGAAGGTTTTGTGCATTTGTGGTTTTCCCTCATTACCATTATCCCGTTTTTATTGCATTTTCTCCATCGCTTGTCGTTCCCAGTTGTCTCCTCGCCCCTGCCATTGTAATTTTTCTTATTCCACAAAGTGTCAATGAGTCTGAGTCTCTTTTGTCTAGTTTTTCCTTGGTTTGCTCCTGGAATAAGAGAGAATATGGACAAAAACGGTTCCACCTGCACAACAGGAATCCCCACGCCTTTTCCTTTTACTGGTTCGTTTGCTATGTCATTGTCACTGGTTTTTATCAAAAACTAAAATATTTTGACAACTCAGTTCGCCTTCGTATTTCACATGAAAAGGATTCCTACACAGAACAAAATGCTTTCTTCTCCCAGAGAATTTTTCCTCTTTTGTTGCTATTATTTTGTGGCTGCGGGTTGTAAAAAATGTCTTCAAGGATGTTATTCACGTACTACACGGAACTGAAAGTGAAAACGACATCCTTGAATCCCTCCACTACGTTACGTGAATGAATTAAATTCACTGTTTGGCTTTTCTGTGCGTCCTGCTAGTCAACAAGTCATTGATTCAGTGCTTTCTATTTTTCTTTCTTCTGAAAAAAAACTGTTACAATTGTTCCAATGACAAAAACGGGTGTAACTGAAACTGATAGAAATAACAGCCCCTGTAATGGCACGCAATAACGAAGCTCTATTTCGCTTTTTCTTTATTTTACGAGAACAAAGCACCACTTTTTCTTTTCCTACTGAGAATTCCTTTCTTTTTGTTTCTACTGCTTATTTTTCTTTGGATTGCTACGGGGTTTATTGTTTTTCTCTTGATTTTTTTCCACCAATGTCATAAAACGATGATGTCTAGATAGGATCATTGGTTGAATGGTGAGTGCATGCAGAAAGAAAAAAAAACTGGTACAAAGGAAAATCTTGTGTAATCCAATAATACAACTATTGTATCTTCTCGGTTTACTTCACTCGCATTTCCAACTGCAGTTACTGTCATTTTATTCTCATGGTTCATTTCATATTGCCTTGTCCTTTGGAAATTGAATCAATTTTCTTGGTCGTTTGGTGTGCACGGGAAAAAAAGGCTTTTACCAACCCGAGTGAAAGCAAGCAATGGATGCAAAGTACGTGCCCATTATGGGATTTTCTTTGCAACTCAAGTATGTGTATCACAAGGTTTTCGACAAGAAAACGAAATGCCACAACGGCTTAGAGACGCGTACGTGCCTGATTTGCAATGCAAGAGTGATTACAGCTTATATATTTCGACAGTTTCTGCGTAGGTTCTTACCTTTCAGGGCCTTCACGCTTTTCCACTTTCATAATATTTCTTTTGTTTTGTTCAATGTTCATGTAACAGTCAAGGCACGTATTGAAAATGTACTTCTAAGGTGTATATTCAATCACAACAATATTTTTTTGGGGGAAATGGTACCGCGTGAATGCAGTGTGTGCGATAAATAGCTATGAAATTTTATTATTGTTTTTTCGTTCCATTTTTTATGATTCCTCGAATGGAATCTTTTTCGTATTTTTTTATCGAATCGGCAATAATAATATACCTGGTAGCAAAGAGAAATGGTTGCGTGTGGTACATGTTTGGAACAGATATGAGGGTAAAAGAATATGCGTTATTCGTTGAATATCGAAAGCTGCTTTCTATATAATCATAGTTGAAAATGTCCGTATGTTCCGTTTATTAGTGTAAAATGAATAAAAAGACTGACTGACAGAATCATGGAAGGCTGACAGTTTACAAACTGGCCACCAGACCGGAAACCGGAAGGTGGCCGCATGTTAAATGAGACGATCCTTACTAATATAATGGCAATTCGATTATAAAGAATTCCCTTTCCTGCTCCATGGGG
>JAAXOA010002104.1:0-13996 GCA_036561885.1 Salina celebensis | reverse complement strand
TAGTCACGAATCTGAGGAGTTTATTGTGGACCTGGGATACGCAACCATTGCCAGTTTCCCCAAACTGGAATCCTTGTCTTTGTCCCACTTTTCTGATGAACTCACAACGGCCTTACTACCAATAATATTCACTAACATGACAACCCTTAAAGTGCTCCGTGTTGCATTTGATCAAAGCAGATGGAGAAATGCCGACTACATCGCAAGAGTGGCGAATCTACTTACAGGCTTGAAACACTTTGAAGCTGTAGCACACCCGAGTCAATATGAAGCGTTTCCTCATGGAAAGAATGATACAATTGTGAATTTACAAGGTAAGGGAACGTGTACAAAGAATGTCACGCTCCGGAAGGGTGAGGGGTACTTGAAGTTTTGTGACATCGCGTGACATGATGGTGGGAGTGTCTGTAGCTTTTGTGACGTCACACAAAATCCCTCATAATTATACCTAAAAATGCTTAAATCCCTTTGTCATTTGTCCAACAAGCTTACAGTGTTTTAGGTTTTGTAGTTAAGTCGCACATCCAGTGGTAACGAATCATTTACTGGTGGAACGATTTGTTTTTTTCAACTTAAAACTTATTTTCATTTGCACAGCATGTGCATTTGTTGTTATGATGTAGGGTTTTTTAAATGCAAATACTTTCTCAGGGTCGAAGGTTGCTGGTCACAATTTTAACGAAGTGAGTCCTTATTCCGCAAATCCACGTCTGAAAACTTTATGCATGATTTTGTGTCAATAAGGAAACAATGAAACTGTTAAAGTTCAGCCTAATATCTTTTGGGACAAACTTTTTCGTACTGATCCCTGAGTATCATTAACAATTTTTACTGCTTGCTCAGTCAAACGCTAATAGTACTCTGATACAAATACGGTAAATTATATTGTGTGACTGTGACATGATGGGGGTAGGGTGTCTGTAACTTTGTGACACAAGTGTGACAGAAGGGGGGTGGGTGCAAAATTTCCCGTTTTTAGCGTGACATTCTTTGTACACAGCCCCTAACGTAAACACAATGAACCATGAGGTTGTATCGCAGATGTACACCAGATATAAGATTAGTGTAAACAATATATTCCTCAGGTTTGGAGAGCCTCAGGATTACCATTAGGACGCATCAATATGTCAAAATGAGACGGGCATCTCGTTGGCCACCGCGCGGACCAGACATACCGCTGCTGACATTCTTGTTTGAAGCGGTGTTATTGAAGATCCCCAAATTGAAATCAATCTCATTCTTCGGAGATGTGAAAGTAAGGTTTGGTTTTTTTTTCAAGAATGAATGCGGTGGTGTTAAAATTATGTGTAGAGATCACACTGTTTTCTTTTATTTTCATAGATACCTGTTGAAATTATTGAAACCTGGAAGGATTATAATCGCGATATAAACTTTGGTCCAGCCGAAGCTGACATTAATATTTCAGGAATCGGAGTTGATGACTAACAAGCGGCTGCACTGTCGTGCATAAAAAGCATACGAATTCAATATAATATTGTATCGTTAATATTGGTTTAAGTTTTTTTGGCATAGAAAATGTTGGTCAGGAGTGATAAACTGTCTGTATTGGATATTGGATGAATTCTGTAAATGGAAATTTCTCTAGTCAGATGTGGATGTTAATTAAACGGATGTTAATGGATTAAACTAAATAACGAAATATATGAATAACTGTTTGAAATGTATTACCTATTTGGTAATTTTTTACTACTAGTCTAGTAAATACCGAACAGCCGAGATTGTCTTGCATTTATTATTTTATCTTTCTATCTGCTATGTTAATTTAAATGAATGACAAAAAATGGAGTGTTATTATGCGTAAGGAAAACCTCTTTGATGACTTGTCCACGCACTTTCTAAATTACCTTCTTAACGTAGTTCGAACAGTTTATCTGAGGTTATCATAAAAAGTTAAAAGCCGAAGTGTAATGAATACGTAAAAATGAAGGAACTATATAGTCGCCGATAAACTGAGAATAGCATCGTATGTAGGTAATATATTCTTTATGAAACTAATTAGGTAGCACGTGGTAAAGAAAATTGCCTTTGTGTACTTATTTAGTAGTGGTAATTTACTATATCTTCCTAATCACATAATAGGCGTCTACACATAACGAATATATTCAGGTTAAACTTTCACAGGTCAGTACACCGGGCATTTATAAGTTTGATATTCATGATAAAACTTTATGATGGATTTTATACAATAAAACCATTATGAACAATAGCAGGGCAGGGTCTTTCTTGTATGGATAATGTAACGTTTATTCACATTTTCCAGTTTTATAGAACTATATGCATTTGAGATGATTATAATGAAGTAAATTTGAAGATATAGATTGGTTGGTTAGTTACAGACATCAATGTTGGTTGTGGAGTAAGGTTAATTTATAATGTAATGTTATTTTAGAACTTTAATATAAAAAACCATCCTGTATTCCATTGAGAACTCGTCAATCTAGCGGCCACCAGACGCTTCAAATTTGAATAATTAAATTGTGCCAAATACAAACATTCTTATTCAATAATATTCCCAAAAATTATTCTACGAAATCTTCCACCCGATTTCTGTTCCACAACTGACAGAAATCAATCACCTTAAACTTTACATATATTACGAATTTATCCGACTGCATTGAGATCACCTCGAGCAATACGCAAATAGTTGCCACAAAAACGCAAAAGTAGATATAATTAGCAATCGATTGGAAAGCCGAGAGCTTTACTGGCGCAAACAAAACTGCATTGAGGTATCGCTGGTCTTCAATCGTAGGTTGTCGATTAGGATGATACCAAACTCGCGCAGTGGCATCCAGTACTATTTTCATTGTGTAAGTAGTTAAGCCAGATGCAGACAAAGAAGAAATTATTGGTAGCAAAAGCTTCCCAACAAAGTTTCTCTCGGTAACCCAAGCAAAATTATTCACAAAATCTTCAAGATGAGGCGACGGGCTAACCCAAAAATTTTCAAGAACTTGGAATGTCTGCCTGATTGGAACAGTTTGGTAATTGTAAGTTATAAATGTAACTGTCTGATTGTATTCTATTACAGATCTTCCAAGGCAGCTAATGGGAATCACAGAGTTGGTAGGATCCAGCCGTATATTAACTTGGAGATCACAGAATGTATCCAAAACCTCTTGTGCTAAAATTGATAGCCGCTGGTATGTAACCGTTTCTTCCGGGGTATTTCGCCTTCTGTCGTTGACTGATTCGTACAAAGCTGACATTTCAATTGAGCCAAGATTTAAACTTGCCACAGGTACTTTTTGTGTCTTCATTTCAACCAAATCGTCAAGGTTACGTGGATACCGAGGGGGCGTGATGACAGACATGAATGAAACAAGTTCACCCCCGTAAAGTATTGTCATTGAAAAGCAGACAAGTAGCCATAGTCCTATCAAGAGGTCGACTTTTGAGCTATCTTTAAAACTAGCACAGTGGTCTGTCAATGGGGCCAATATGGCAATGAAAATGTTTGCATGAAAATTTGTGCTTTGTTTGGCTCTAGATTGCTTCCATATTAGTAGCCACAACAAAATAACAAATATTAGAAGAAACACCCACACGAAAAGTTGAAAGGGACATAGTATTGTCCCAAAACTGTCAGAGGCCAATTTGGACTTACTTATAACAGTTGTTAGCTGATATGTTAGGGTTAGTGAGTACGACGGAGAAAGTACAAGTGGAATTGAACCTGCCTTCAAGAAAAATGTCTCTAGTAGACTTTTTGAAACTATTAAGTTGAAACCAAGTAATCCAAATGGTCTTTGGTTGGAGACATCGAGGTTTTCTAGTTGTAAAACGCTTGCATTCAAGATCGATCCGTATATTTTTGTGAAATATTCAATTCCTGTGTGGTTTATGGTATCCTCAGCGGTACAGAGAAGGCACAAGATAGTTCTACCATACTGATTTTGGTTAAGTTCCCTCCAGAGTTTCGGAATTTGGGAAACATCTTGTTTAATTAGCAGTCGCTTAAACAGCAAACTGTTTGGTAAACTTCCGACAATGGACCAGCAAGATACGCAAATCAACTCAAGTTGTAATTCCATCGACTTATAGGGACCAATGTAGAGTCTGTAGTCCATGAAACGGCTGTAAAACTCTTCAGTTCGAATTAAATTTTGCAGGTTTATTGTACCATTTCCGTTATCCCATAGGATGATATATTGAGGCTCCTCTCTCCTTACGCTGTAATAATTAAAATGAGAACCAAGTGCCTCAACATGTTTGTCAGACTCCAACAAATACACGTGTGCGAAACACATTGTGAAGTGCAAATCAGACCCGACGTTTCGTTGGGTTTCGTGGTAATTTGGGATAGATGCGAAATTTATACCACTATATAAGCGGGTTGTCAAACTGGGCAAGAAATTGACCTTTGTGTAAGAATCTATCAAGACGTTGCCATACAATGGATGTTTGGTCGTTGTGGCTCCACTTAAAATATGAAGCGCATTTTCTACCTGATCACTTGCAGGATCAGATACTAGACGAACTGAGCAATCTGAAAGGACTGACTCCAGAAAGTATGTCAATGCGGGAGAAAATTCTCTTTGAGATGAAGCTGAAGCTGTAGTACTGAAGTTCGTAACTATTAACGAAGTTATGAGTGCCACAATCCCCCAATGAGCCATGATCGACAAAGGAAGGTACTTTCTAGTAAGTCTTGTATTGCGTCAGGACTTACGTGGAGTAGGTAATAAAACTAATTTCCACGCATATTCGACTAGAAAATCTTGAAATTGATAAAACTAATTAAAACGATGGTACGTAACATTGTTTGTAAATGGGTTTTACACGCGCTGTTTAAATCATTCTTCTGAGTTTAATTAGCTTCCATATGATTGCCCAATTATGTTTAATTAAATGTTATGAACCCAAAACATTTAGAGAATATTTAGGCGTCGGATGGGCGCCTTCCACGCACTGTGATACGGGAAAATTATTCAGGCAGCTAGTTATTAAGTAAATTGTTACGGTATTTTAATTACAAGTTGTCATGCCCCGTGTGGTGACGACCTCCTTAATATGCGTGTTAATGGTCTTGTTTTAATGCGTTCATGTATTCTTCGTCGTCAGTTACAGTTGTTAAGTAGTAAACGGTCATTTACTTGTACTGAAGTTATTATCTTCTAGGCTGTGGTACTCCAAAGTTGCTAATAATTGTTCCCAAAAAGTAAAAGGTCTAACGCTCATGATCATTCATGCCTAATTTATTTTTCAGTAGATCGAATGGTACAAGCAGCTCAATAAATACGAATTTTACATTTTGCAATAGATCCAACTAATTCAAACATTCATTTTTTTTCGCAAGGTTTGCGAATGATCAGGATATGTAGTGAACCTCAGTCTGCAGAAAATAACCTAATCAAGCTCCACAATAAGTTTTTGGAAAGAGGATATCCAAGACAACTTCTGAACAAAACTCTTGTTAAATTGAGGTCATTCAACAGGAAAACTACACTTGCACCAAAGCGGGATTTTCTTATAAACTACCTTGACAAACAACACTCAGAAATTTTAGTAAAATACGACATTACGAGAGTGGATAATATTGTGCCGATCAATGAAGAAGAAAAACGGTGTACATGGTTTTTCCTTTTTATGCGTGCATTCCCAACTTCAAAAAAACTACGCTTTGTTTTATCCGAGAGAACATGAATAATTATTGTAACCAAAGGTACATTGAATACACACGGAATGAGGTGCTTTTCTTGATGTGGTCGCAAAGGGCAAAACGGGAGCTCCAAATTTGGTAATATTTTTTCGGTGAGTTTGGCCACATTTGAAGAGGGTGTTTCCAGGGTGTCAGCAAAAAATTTTGAAATCCGTAGCGCGGGAGGGGCAAAATAAGAAGTAACCTTTGGGCAAGGCCAGAGGTCACACGTTTGAAAGTGGAAACCTGAAATTTTGCACAAAGGTGTAGAAAAGCATTGTCTAGAATGCGCTTTTTTTACTTTTTTGAAAAAGTGATTTTTGACAAATTTATTATAATATTTAAAAGATTAATGTAATAATTTGAAAAGATAATTGTTCGGAATGATAATATTTGTATTTAAATTTATATTTAATTTTAGCCACCTGAAGAAGCCAAAGCGAAACATGTTGTGGCAAAAATAAAGTTTCAATTTTACCGTAAAAAGTTTGAGTGTTGCACTACGTCTGTAGTTATTTCAAATCATTTGGTTTGACATGTTCTTCGGTTGAATATTATGCGTTTCTTTGTACTTTAATAGAGATTTATGCCTTGGCCCAAAATATTATTACTCCTACAAGTTTTGAATTTTCTGCTCCAATCAAGCCGAAAAATAATAAAAGCTCGGGCTAAAGTCTTTTGATACAAACTATTACGAGTATCCACATCACCGAATTCTAAAGGCATCACTTTAGGCGTTTGTAAGCAACATACTATATAGCATGATTGAATACCGGGACTTTATGCAAGCAAATGTAGAGTAAGTGCATGAGTAAATGTGTTATGTAACGAAATACAAATCCTTCAGTGACACGATATTATTTAGGTTGTCTACTATAATTTTTCAATGAATATGTGTGCTAAGCAGCTCAAGCAGCTCAAGCAGCAACAGAAAGGCTTAATTTTTGTCCGTTAAAAGTTTGCGCGTACGAATGGATAAGAAAATTTTAACGCCTGTTTGTTGCTGCTCAGCATACATATGGTTTACTTAGAAACCATTATCCGTGATTAAAGAATCAAAAAGATCTGTTAAATGTAGTTAGTTCCCCATGAAGCTGATTGCGATTCAATTTGATACCGAACATTACGTCTTGCCGCCGCCTTAATGCGACCAATCCGCATAATTTTCAAGGTAGTTATACAGACTAAACTTCGTATGTATAAACTTGTAAGTATGGCGCAGCTTTGTGCAAATTCTTCAAAGCAGTTTTGTTGGTACATACATATAACACTTAACACTACGTCAGGGATTTGAGCCTGGAAAACATTTGTGCCGAATATGTAAAGAAGATACGGCGTTTTAGAGTGAGTCGGTCGGATTCACCTCAAGTATTCTAATCTATGGGGTTTAAGCTACTCCATACTTTTTTTATAAAGCACGAGTCTACTGTTCAGTTAGAAGAAGTGAGGGCTTTAAAAAATCGTGTCAGTTACTGGAAAATTTCACAGTAGTTGATTGTTTATCGTCATCTTTTCGCTTTGATGTAAACTTATATTTTTAATTTGAAACAAATTTTTCTTGGTAATAATAGTTAGGTGTAATGTTTTGATTTTGTAGAAAATTCATCTGTACACAAAGAAACATGATAAGTTGCTTATGGTTCTAAATGTTAATGGGTATCAGTGGGCACATCCCAATAAAGCAATATTAATTTTTACGGCCAACATAGTGTGGGTTGTCTTGCCTGGAGTATGATATAGGTGGGGATTAGTTTTTAATTTTAATCCTTCTAAATTTTTTAAATTATTTTTTAAGTAAGTATATGTGTACTACCGAGCGAAATATATATACTTGTAGACGAAAAAGTAAAAGAAAGTATTGATAAGTTAAAATATTTACAAAGATTTAAGTTGTAGTTTTACAAATACAAATGGAATTTTCATTGAACATGTTTTTTAATGAATCATTCTGCGCCAGGCATAGTGGATATTTTGTTGTTATAACAATGACAAAGTGTCAAGTATCAATTTATGCACTCCTATAAAACAGAAGCAACTGCAATGTAATTCCGATGGTGAAGTCCTCACACCGAAGAGCTGTCAATCTGTCCACGTAGTTGTTTTCGCTAAGTTGTATCTTAATGGGACGAAGACTTCGTAGCAGCTGAATCGCCAACTTACGCTTTGAGTGTAGAACCCTTCTTCCCTCCACAGTTCCGTTTAGAATCCTTAAACATTTCCGACGGACATTGGCAGATGATGAGTTCAGTTTACCCATTCCAGTCAGCAGTATGATGAAAACGGAAGAAATATTCACCATAATAAGTCCCATCAACACGTACAAGGTCCACATTTCAGAGTAATCCATCAACACTAAGGCGGTTGAGGATACGGCCTGTAGCAAAACCATTCCCGGTACCACAACTTTTGTAAAAGAAGCTTCATTAACTTCATTGAGTAAAATGCTCAGAATTTGGACAGATCGATACTGTTTTGCCAGGTTTGAATCCTCACACCCATTATCCCACCATCTTCCAAATGCACGGCAGAATGCTTCACAATATTCTGTAAGAGCGACTGGACTAATCAAGCATAAGACAAGAATTGTCATTGCTCCGCCAGAAGAGACAGCCACAGCCCACATCCAATGATTAGCCATGAAAATTAGCAGCTTCATCACAATAGCCAGCATTTTGTAATAGTGGCCCGAGAGTTGACTGTTATGGCATTCAGGAAGCAGCCAATAACCCGTTATTGTGGGACTACATGGATTATTCCAATGTGCAGCGTAAACAAACAATACAGGAACGACAAAGCATGAAGTACCTGCAATCAGAGCAAAATGCCGCACCATACTCTTGAAAATGGACGATTTGTTTAGTAGTTTTATGTCAACCTTTGCATTTGGGTGATACTCCAACATTCCATTTAGAAAGCAGCACCGAACATTCGCAAAATGGTGATTGTTGCTCACCTGGGCCACTCGGCCTCGGCCATGGTACCTTTTTTGTTGGTTTCTCCTTAAAGACCGCTCGGCCAAGCTACTGTTTTTGTTGGTTTCTCCTGTAGGACCGCTCAGCCATGGTACCGTTTTTGTTGGTGTCTTCTTTAGGACCGGTCGGCCATGCTACCTATTTTATATTTTTATAGGCTCTTCTTAAAGACCGCTCGGCCATGCTACCAATTTTTTTGGTTTCTCCTTTAAGACCGCTCGGCCATGCTACCAATTTTTTTTTTGGTTTCTCCTTTAAGACCCCTCGGTCATGCTACCTATNTCGGACCGCTCGGCCATGCATCGTGTTTTGTTAGGTTCTCTTTATAGAATACTGGGCCATGCTACCCATTTTGTTTCTCCATAAAGACCGCATGGCCATGCTATCTGTTTTACTGGTTTCTTTATAAAGACCGCTCAGCCATGCTACCGTTTTTTGGTTTCTCCTTTAAGACCGCTCTGCCACGCTATCGTTTTTGTTGGTTTCTTCTTTAGGACCGCTCGGCCATGCTACCGTTTTTGTTGGTTTCTTCGTAAAGACCGCTCGGCCATGTTTCCTATATTGTTGGTTTCTCTTGAAGGACCGCTCGGCCATGCTATCTGTTTTGTTGGTTTCTCCTTGGAAGTTATCCGAGGTCCGAAGGACCGATGGATAACTGTAATTAATTGAGGCATATGGAGACCGGAAGGTATCCATATACCAAACCACAACAGACGTAGTCCCACCTGTGAAGTCGCACATAACCCCGTCATTTCAAAGAGAAAAGTGGCACCTTTCGGTGTGTGCTGCTCGCTGCATCCACCGGAATCCACTCCTCATCATTCAAAGGGTACCTGAAATTTGTCGACGAATAGCTAGGAAAATATAAAGGGAGGGAGAGGAGGGAAATGGATACCTTCCGGTCTCCATATGCCTCAATTAATTACAGTTATCCATCGGTCCTTCGGACCTCGGATAACTTCCAATTAAATCTTCGGCATCTTACGACCGTTTGGTATCCATATACCAAACCACAACAGACGTAGCTGTTTAAAGTTGTCGACAAATAAAGGCCACCGCCGCACGTATATTTTCTTATTGTGATGTGTTTATTTTTATATAGAAAACAATACAATATTTAGCCTTATTTCTATTTACATTATACTCTTGAGGACCTGGAATTCCTAACCGGTCTGCCTGACAAAACTGCTGTTGCAAATTTGTTTGGCTGTACAATCTCTTGTTTGTAAAACCGTGCAAACATCTTAGAACCTGATGCCCATCCTGCGCTTTTAAAAATAGTATCTATAGACACTCCAAATGATTCTGCTTTTGAGGTAGATGCGTGACGATAGCTATGGGCTGTAAATATCTTGGTATCTACTCCTGCGTCCCTAAGCGTTTCTCTAGCCCAGTTGGAAATTGTTTGTGAATTTGCACCTTTATAGGGAGGCCTGGTTTGAATAAAAAGACTTTCGCTGGCCCTGAGAGACTTTGTTCTTTCCATGTATGCTTCTAAAGAGCGAACCACACACAAACTAGGTTTTTTGAAAATTGGAAGGTTAATTGTATGACCTCTCCCAGGCTTTGATGTTTTAAGCTGAGAAGACACATTAATTTCCACCCGATCAAGCAGTATTCTAATTTCATTTAGCTGGATCTTTGACAATGTCTGTACTCTTTGACCTGATGCTAATAATAGGAGCGCACATAATTTCTTTGCCAGATCCCGCAGTGACAGATTACGATTGTCTAACTTTTCCAAATGAGACAGAACTACTTGAGGGTCCCAGGTGTTGTTGTATTTGCACCGAGGAGGTCTAAGCCTGGAGATTCCCTTTAACAATCTTGTCACCAGATGATTGGTTCCTATCGTTGTTCCTTCAATGGGTCCAAGAATTGTTGACAGAGCGGATCGAGCAGTGTTTATAGTAGCATAGCTCGCACCATTTTCAAACAAATGGGACAGGAAGTTAAGTACCTTGCTAATGGACACTTCCAGATCACCACAAGTATCGACACAAAATTTGGTAAATTCGCACATTACAGTTTCATATTGCTTCCATGTTTTATCGTGACAAGAAGCCTTCAGAAGTCGTAGTGCATTGTCACTTATGTTGATCGCTGACCACCAAGAACCGCTGCTATTAGGCTGATGTTTCCTAGCAGTTCGTGTTTCCTGTTATCATACGGAAAAATAAGAGAAAAATTTCCTCGTTTTATCACCATAATCTTACTTATTGCTAGTTTACAAAACAATGGATACCACCATTGACTCTTCCATAAGGGTGCTAAAACTATGCCAGTTGCTTTATCGTTTATAATTTTCTTGAGTACTCTTCCTACTAAATTGAAGGGAGGAAAAGCATAAAAGAATCCTTCCCACTGCTGAGTAAATGCATCGACACCTGAAGATCTAGGATCCGGGTACCAAGAGTAATATCTCTTACACTTTGATGTATGATGCGTAGCAAAGAGGTCTATTTCTGGTTGGCCTAGTGTCTCGACAATCTTTTGAAAGCAAGTATTATCCAGATAGAAATCTGATTGGTCTACCGACTTCCTAGAAGCCAAGTCCGCCTCAATATTTTCCTTAGTATTAATATAAGTTGCAAAAAGCCATACATGCCTAGTCTCGCACCACCTCCATATTCTTTCGGCTATTTCATGATTAATTTCTGATCGACAACCCCCCTGTCTATTAATATAGCTTATGGCAGTTGTACTATCACACCTAACGAGAAGGCTGCAATCAGATACCTGTCGGAAAAATGTATTTAAACTGTTTAGCACAGCTAGTAGCTCCAGGGAGTTAATGTGTAAACCTTTCTCTTGTAGTGACCAAAATCCACTTGTAACTCTCCCCTTGTAACAGCAACCCCATCCACTGAGGCTTGAATCTGAAGCGAATACATAATCATACGAGTCTTTCTTAATAGAAGCTGAGTTTCTAAGATTAGCCAACCACCAGATCAAGTCATCCTTCGCCAATTTGGTGATCTTCAAACTACCTGTGTATGAGCTATCATTTTCATCAAGAGCAACCTGTTTCAATAGTTCTAATTTTCTTGTTCTTAACATTGAATACTCTACCGCCGGTGTTGCGGCTACCAGAAGACCAACTAATTTCGCCCAATCCAAAATACTGCAATCTGATTTCTTCAAGGTCGAGTTAATATTACTTTCTAATGTCTGTATCTTTCTTTCTGGTAGTGAAACCGTTAACAAACTTGAATCATAAACAAAACCAAGAAACTCCATCCTTTGGGAAGGTATAGCAACTGATTTTTCGTAGTTGATTTGAAACCCTAATGAAGTGATTATATCTGCACATAATTCATAATTTTCTTGAAATAACTGATCTGAATCTGCTAAAAGTAAAAAATCATCTAAATATACCACAATTCGGTGACCCTGTGAGCGTACATAATTTGCAATGGGTCTGATCATTTTCGTAAACAACCAAGGAGCGCATGACAATCCAAATGGAATGCAGCAATATTCATAGTAAATCCCCAAAAATTTGAACCGTAGGAATTTCCGATCCTCCTTAAAAACAGGTATAAAATAGTACGCGTCTTTTAGGTCTAGTTTGCCCATGTAATCATCTTTCAACATGGTCTTTAGAACTATTCTATGATCCTCCAGTTTGAAGTGTGGGCATTCTATAAACTCGTTCAGTTTCTTTAAGTTAAGAATGAATCGGTGAGACCCATCTGGCTTTGGTACGAAGAATATACGCGAAATGTATTGACCTACACATGGCTCTACTGGTATAACTGCGCCGATCTTAACTAGTTTTTGGATACACCCTACTAAAATTTCATGTTCTGTAGAAGACCATCTTGGCACCTCAGGTTCCTGGCTTTGCACTGGGATAAACCCTCCCTTAAAAGGAATGGAAAAGCCTACTTCTACAATGTTTCTAATGAATCTGTCCCTAGTTATTCTTTTCCAAGAATCTAAGTAATTTGATAACGAACCAGCACATACATTTAATGGTTTTATGGTTGGCTCTGTTGAAACGGGCTGCGAAAGTAGGGGCGCCTCCTGTTGTTGTGGAAGTTTTGAAAGTTCGGGCTTCCTCTTGCTGCCCCCCGGCCTCTGT
Organism: Salina celebensis; assembly: GCA_036561885.1. Taxonomy (NCBI): domain Eukaryota; kingdom Metazoa; phylum Arthropoda; class Collembola; order Entomobryomorpha; family Paronellidae; genus Salina; species Salina celebensis. The sequence continues at coordinate 1,275 of JAAXOA010002104.1, read as the reverse complement.
ACGAGGGGCTCTGATAGTTTAAAGACTGGGTACGCTTATAAGGTGCAAAACGGTTTGAGGGTCGGTCGAAATTACGTCCAGCGGATCGTACCATCTGCGCTGTAGATTTAGTTGTCTTCAGCTGTTCGACTACATTGTTTCCAAAAAGCAATCCGCTTGCTGTTTTAGCACTGGAACATATCCCTGCATATTCCCTGTTCAGAGAAGGTTTTATCTCGACTCTTATTCTCTTGCTAAACTCGTCTAGCAAGATGGAATTCGTAGATTGAACTTCCATCAAGTCTCGAATTAGCTCTTTACGGAATGACTGATCCATTGGCTCTTTCCTTGAGAATAGCTTATCAATCACCAACGATGTCTGAATTGCTGACACTGACGACAAGTTCTGGTGCTGTTGTAATGCGAAGTCTCTTTGTTTCACCTGGTTTGGAAGCAATGACCAAATCTCTGGGTTTACTCGAGGTGTTGCCAAATTGGTACAATTCTCGGGAATCTTAAACTTCTGTTTGATCTTATCACGAAATTCCTTTGCCAGCTCTCCGGCGAATAGACTATTAATGGACTTTCCTACGTCTTCGTTTAAGCTTTCACCATAGTCTGGTTCAGGTTGGAAAGAGTTCAAGTCTTCTAACAAAGAGTCTTCTTCTCCCGCTAATTGCGCATCTAAAGAAATCAGCATATTCAATTCACTATCTAGTTGATATCGGAAAACCTCAGAACCTTTAAAATTCTGTTCCTTATTATCTTACCATTTCCGGTCTTTGCCAGCAATTTGCTGATTGGATCAGAATCGTCATTGTTGTCCGAATTGGACTGCGAGTTTCCAGAGATAATGTTTAAGATAGACGCAACTTGCGCAGGCAGATCCTTGAGCTTTTCTAAGGAATTGAATTCTCCTTAACGGTATTTCTTAACACTGGGTTCCCTTTCTTCTCTTTAACCTTCTTACTAGCCTCTTCAACTCTAATGATAATTAACAAATTCCTTAAAGTTTACCTTCTCCCATTCTAGCTATTCAATTAAATTGTGTTCTCTTACCGATTGGGTTGCTCGGAGTCACTCATCTTCAGTAATTGGACAATTAAACAGAACTTTAACAATGATTTTAAAACTTGGGTTACGTGCGGCCGTCAAAAGTGGAATGAGGAGTGGATTCCGGTAGATGCAGCGAGCAGCACACACCGAAAGGTGCCACTTTTCTCTTTGAAATGACGGGGTTATGTGCGACTTCACAGGTGGGACTACGTCTGTTGTGGTTTGGTATATGGATACCAA
>JAAXOA010002103.1:0-13996 GCA_036561885.1 Salina celebensis | reverse complement strand
ATTTGACCTATTCTCCTCCGTTGTTTTCATTCGTATCATCAGTATTCCAAACGCGTATGTATGCAATATACAAATATTTTCAATTTTGTAAATTACTTTTAAAGTATCCACCATCTCTAATCTAATACTTAAAACTGCATACTGCATAGCACCTTTGAGGCACAACACAATCAACTATTACGTATATTATAAATATGAAGCGTCCATATCCAAGCGTCTGAAAGTTTGTTTGGTCATGATAAAGAGCAATTAGCTATTCTTTGTTGATTCCTACGTTTACCAAATATTATACAGACAAATTATCCACGGGCATGGTTTTTTACTAAAAGCATTGTTCTTTTTTTATAGCTCTGGAATGAAACATGTTTTCAACAGCATTGTATTCTAATTGAACCTTATAATGAATGCTTCGATATCTTTTTTTGGGAGTATATCAAATTGTTCATCTTCGCTAATCTACCTTTCAATATTCTGACAAGGTGGCATTCTTCATATTTACTCACATATCATCACAAACAACTTTGCGTAACAAAATATTCATGCACAAATATGTTTGGATATTTCAAAAGCTTGCTTATTTCATGATACCTATTCAGAGAGTAACGATTGGAGTGTCTACTCGTAAAGTTTTTACGAAGTATATTTCTTTCTAACTACATCATATTAGCTAGTATTCAAACCTTTAGGTCGTGTTTCCCTTTTTCCTTTGCTATAAATCATTAGAAGGATGTAGCCCGTGGACAGACATCAACACAACAAGAGATTGATTGAAAATATATAATTTATGTTGAAAGTTAGAAATAGACACACTGTAACTTATTGAGAAAGGGTGTCTTGGCTGATGATGAGGAAGGCTCGCTTTTTTAACAATTCGCTAACCCGTTTGGCATTGGTAAAAAAACATTAGCAGGAGTAGGTTAAGCTCATAAGAAAACAAGTTGCTTTGTTTGCGATAGGCACTGCAAAGCTAAAACACGCAGATTCATAACTCAGAAGAAAGATAACAATTTCTAGTGTGTAAAGGACAAACTAAGCTGAGCTCTTTCATGTTTAACATTATCAGAGCTTGCGTCACCCAAATCAACAACCTAAAAGTCCCACTACAAATTCTCGCCTTGTTGTCAGTGGTAGAGGGACATCAGTGGTCATCACTTGTTGATACTCACCTACTCAGTTTTCAACGCATATCACTAGACAAACTCCAATATTTATAACTGTGCTCCATGTCGCCAATAAAAAATGTTGTAATTGAGCTATAAAAACGTTAGCATCCGTGATGTCATAATCAAATCAACATGTAAAAATGGGGTATATAGTTTTTCTCCCAAAAACTCGCCTCTCTCTTGTCACAAGATTTTCAGTTTTCCTGCAATCCACATAAGTCTCCACCATGGACAACGTCATCTTTGATAGTGACGCTCTCCACAATTATACCACAAATTATACCTTGCTGCCACTCTACAATTCGACCACTTTATCGGATGAAATTTACGGGATTCTAAATAATGCGGAGAATCACAGCAGCGATGCAGAGCCCTTGCTGGAGTTTTTATTTCATGGTGTTGGATTACTTTTGATATGTATCTTTGGTATTCCTGCAAACGTTTTAAGTATTATGGTTCTGCAACATCCTCGACTCAAATCTTCGTTGAATACGTTATTACTGGGACTTACAATTTCAGACACTGTCGTCATTAGTACAAGTTTCTTTGTGTTTAGCCTAAGTGAGTTGCTGAAACTTGCAGGAGTATTTAGTTGGTATGTAGACGTTGGAAGGCAGCTTCTTCTACCATGGCTTCTACCAATAGCGCTGACAGCTCAAATGTGTTCCATGTATTTTACAGTTGTAATCACGCTAGAAAGGTAATCACAAGTTTTATTGTTTCAAGTTATCAATATTGTAGAAGATCATATAAAAAATTAATTCTTCACAATTGTACAATAATTCTAGATATGTTGCGGTATGCCTGCCACTCCACGCCCGGTCAATTTGCACACGTTCCGCCGCAAAATGGTCATCTTTTGTGATTGTTATGTTCGCTGTGGTGTATAATATACCACGTTGGTTTGAGTTCAAGGCTGTGGCCACGGTTGACAATGGAACCATTAAGTATGAAGAAGTGGAAACGGATTTTCGGAAATACTGTGTTTTTTATTACCTACTATGTCCATTGGGCGTACTTTGTATTCATGTATGCTATTCCATTCACTATAATTCTGTATTTCAATTACACCATATATGAGAAGGTATAAACATAAAAAATATGGCCAGGCTATAATTATAATAATTAAACTTGGTTGCATTTTATTATGGTTATTTTTGTGTTGATTTTATATAGACAAGAGAACACCGAAGCATTAGAGAGTCGCTTAGGCCAGGAATGACAAATCAACCATCGACTAGTATGTCCGCAGAAGATTTTCAACTTGCGTTTATGCTTTTCGGGATCGTCCTCTCGTTTATTGCATGCAATGCCCTTGCTGTGGTGATAAATCTGATGGAGAGTCTGGGAAAGGAAGATTTAATTGGAAATATGATACCTATTAGTAACTTTTTGTTAGCTCTTGCCTGTTCAACAAACTGGGTATTTTATTGCATATTTGGCACTGAGTTTCGCCGGTGCCTTAAAGGAACCTTGCCATTTGGAAGATGTCGACATAACAGCGATTTTAGTACTAGTACAAGAAGTGAAGCGTGGTCTGAACGTGACAGTGGCAGTATATGTAAGAGAAACCATAGATTGGAATCGCTGCAAAGAGCTTCTCTACCAAGGAGTCGGTCAGGGTCCAACCCACATTGCAGTGGTCATGATAACAATGCTTGTGAGAATGGAAGTGATGTGAAAGACACGAGGAGAGTTACCGAGGACGGGGGTATTGTTAGTGAAGCTGTAAATTTAGGGTCTCCAAAACAAGACATGGACAAGGATAACCCGAGTACTGTAGTAACTATCGGTTCGGATGGCGCATAAGTATAATTTTTGACAATTGTCAACTACGAAAGTTACAAGGAAAGACCACAAACCTTATTCATACTGTATGGACAAGCGTAGTGGTATCATAATATTAACGTGACAAGCTTTATACAATAGAATAGTTGTAATCTTATAAATATTCTATATTAATGGTCCAATCATACATTTGGGTATGATCTACATTATTATTGTTCGTAAAATTATTTATTGCTGCCAAACCAATCAAATCTTATGCTGATAAAGGAAACCAGATCTCATGTTTGTAAATTATTCTGTATAAATACAATCTTTTAAATGTTCAATGGTATGTTTTTTTTAATGTTGTCTCTGAATCTGGGATCCATTATGTGTTAATAAAGGTTTTCAATTTTTAAAATGTTGTTCAAAATTCAAAACTCATACAAGGCATTAGCCGTTGTCTAAGTTCAGTTTATAATGTAATTTCGTCTACTGCAATTTTCGATGCTCATACGCTTAATACCCGGATTCAATATTTTGTTGTGTGCTTTTAGATGTCGTTTTATTTACATAACCACATCCGTCAGGATTCTGCATATCTTAGATGAAGCCATGGAAGAAAATCGTGTTTGAATTCTCATCGATGCATTTTCTGGAATTTGTAATTTCCTCAGAATTCTTTGTGAGTTGCGAGTTATATAAACAAAGCTGTAAGCGAGCTCAGAAGACATACAAAGTTTTAATTCAGTCTTCAACAAAACTATGCATGTGAAAATTTTAAATTTAGAATTTTAGAAATGAACGATGTTTACCTATCAAAATGATCAGTGTTTAGTTTTGTCATCATGCAAAAAAACATTATTTTGACGCGGCTCAGTGTTATTTATATGGAAATTTTTTTATAGGTCATAACCTTTGATGCATCTTGAATACGTAACATTTTTCGCGTGTCCCTTTTAATAAATTCATAATCATAATTGGCCGCAAGGTATCATCCACACACAACAACGATAATTTTCCTCAATTGGCATGATTACATTTGACTTTTAGCTTATCGTGTGAAGAAGCTAAAATAAAGCCAGCGTTTCCAGAGAAGATGAAAGTTCATGATATGATACATCACGGGTTTCCCAAACAGTATAAATTTCTATACAGTTGTGGTTTTGTTATGAGAAAAGTATTAAACAGAATAATACCTCCAATTACAATGATGGGTTGTTCGACGTACCCCAAAAGCCTATAGTAAACCAACGCATGCTTTCTGTCATGAATCCGGCACTATATTACACTACACAACGTACTTTTGACCCAGCGCAGTTATTTTGTATTAATGAGCCATGATGCAATTACGAAATTCGCCAGTTCGCTACATAACTGATCCCTGGAAAAATTAATCTGCTTTTACGAAAAACCATCCTACATGAAATATTATTATTCACCTCTTTTTGAGAAAATTGTGGAATAATTTCATAAAAACAAAAAAGGTGGTAAACAAGCCGAAGCAAAAACCACTTGGTGTTGTGCACGGAGTCAACCTGATTATGCGTCCATATAGAAATGTTCTACATAGTTGCTCTTCGTCTTCGTTTTCACATGAATTAGCTTCAGCTTCACTAAGCGTCCCACGGTGGCTAGTGGCAACTGCATAATTAACTTCCCTAACTGAGAAAGTCTCAAGGGAAAACGGATTTTATGAACCTTCAACTTGTTGCTGTTGGTACTGAAAAAAGTAAGCTACCACAGCAAGAAGTGTCTGTTTCATGCCAAATGTACGGTTCATATAAGTCAAAAAATCCATAATAATATGTCAATTCAAGATCCAAAGTAGCCCCGAACTTGACAAACTATACCTTATGCAGTGAAAAGTTATACTTTTGCAGCAATTCATAAAGTTTCATGTGACAACCGAAGTGCAGGTGTTTATTTTGATAAGAACTTGCTAGTTCTGTTAGTAAAATCCCGTCAGTTTGTAGTTCTGAGAATAGTTCAAGCTTGCACATATATAAACATTTACTGAAGAACTTTCCATAGAAAACACACTTATCGTTAGAACAAGCACCTGCACCTGTCATCTGTCAATTTGCTAAAGACGTGTTATGAAGACGAATGTGTTTCAGATGAACCGCCAAAGTGTTTAAAAGAAAAAGGCGAGGCAAGTCATGAAATAACGCAGCAGACATTTTTTTGCACATTGCCTTATAGTTAAAACAATTACGCTTCTTCATCAAACCATTTTCATTTTTATGCTATTTTTTTTTTGCAATAGCACACTATAAAAAGTGTATCCAACAATTTAATATTTTCACGCCTTCGCACGCTCGTGTCGTGAATAAACAAATGTACCCGTGAACAAAGGTTAAATTAAGATCGAGTGGGATGTGAAAAAGTATACACGAGGTGAATGGATTTTAGCTGTCGGTCTGGTCTCGTTCTGTGAACTGTTTTGATGCTAAATCTTTTTTTGTGATAAAACAGAACAGATCCATTTATGAATTTTTTACTGTCATGTCATTTTTTTACTATATTGAGAGAATAGTTCAAAAATAGCTTCCAAAACGATTGTGCTACAAGGTGTCGTGGGCAGATACAACCCGTGCACAAGTGGCTTTTCACGCGTATACAATAACGGAAGCTGAACAGAAAATCTCCTGCATTATCAAGTTGTAACCTTTAATCTTGTTAACAGCATTCCAAATCCCATTGTCATAAAGATCCGGTCGATTACCTTAAAAAGAAGATGGAATCGCAAGGCATATTATCTGCATTTCACGGTTGGCCTCGTAAGTATGAAATTGCATGCAAATAGCCAAATGCCATAAAAACAGTGAGTAATTTCTCTGGAGAAATATGACCAATAAGGGAAACGCTAATTTGTTTGAGCGACCCAGAATACGTGTTTTGAAAACATCAAAAGGTACGGCAACGTATTATTGGGTAATGTCCAATGGGACTATTATGAAAGTGTCAATCTATCAAGAAGGCAGTATAACGTTGACTAATCAAGGAAAAGTACCGTGTTCATCGTAAACGTTTCCAGTTTTGCAAAAAGGTAGTTTCTTTTCACATGCGAACAGCGTAATTAATATGATCATGTTAAGTGCAAGTGAATAGTGTCCTGTTTTAATGGCCATTCATGAATACGGCAGCACGCAGGCAACAGTAAAAACCAACTCTTTACGTCGATGCCTGATTAGANAAACCAACTCTTTACGTCGATGCCTGATTAGACCTGAAAAGTTGTCCATTCTAAGAAAAAAACTAGATATTATTGTTTGCTTCACTTAGATTTAAACCCAAACAAGATTCAACACGTGGAAAACCCCAACATGAGTATATTATCGTGGGATATTACGGCAAGCATCACATTGCCCTTTTTCTCCGTGATATAACTGAGATTTCAACCTGTAAGTGAAAAAGTGGCAGTTTATGTAATATGTTGTAATGAAAATCGCGAACGTCAAGATACTAGACACACATTGTCAATTTTCATGTATGTATTACATATAAACAAATTCAAGTTCCCACAACTATCCAATTGCTACTTGCTATGCATCAGAGGTGAATTTGCCCGTATTATGTGGCAATTTCATATTCTTTGAAAAGAACTCCAATGAAACATTTTTCCGATGCAAGTACTACACGCACGCACTTCCTGAAGCCAGTTTGGCGTTAGATCTCATACCAATAGGCCGAAGATAAAACTCATTCTCATTCTAGAAACTTCCTTTCTTTTATACGCATTTGGGAATTTCGTAATTGTGTAACTGTTTTGCTCCTTGAGCTGTGTTTGTGCGAGCGGAAGTGATTTCAATGGGGATTTTTGCCAGTGCCACATAAAACGGCAGAGGATAAAGTTTTATCTCTTCTGGTTTTGTGAAGTTTCAAAACATTCTTGAAGTGAACTTTTCAGCTGCAACATGAGCAATAGTTCGGGCACCTTTATAGACCCTGTAGAAGGGACCAAGTTTCCCCAAGAATTAGACGAATCATCTTTTTCAATTTTCTTCAGCACGTACAATCCACACTCGCCAGTTTATTCGCAAAACATCACTGATTTTGGGGTAAGCATAGGAATGCTTAAGTTTCTCATACAAGGAATTGGAATATCCACACTAGCTTTGTTTGGCTTCATTGGAAATGTTTTGACAATTTGTGTTTTGTCTTCGTCAAAAATGAGAAACTCGTACAGTTTTTTCCTTATCTGTCTTGCCGTATCGGATATAGTGTGTTTAATTGGGGCTGCATTATTATTGGGAGTACCATCATTATTAATTTACCACCCAAGTAACGAGGAAAGTGAAGTGTTGTCGACAGGAAATGACACAGAACCAACACACATGTTCAAATTGAATTCAAACATAATTAATTACGCAAATATTATTCCTGTTTCTGAGCTTTTCACAATTACAATGATTGGTAAGCCCTTTTGTGTTATACATTGCAAAAATCAATACTATTGTTATTTTATATCATTCTACATATTTATTATAATACAATTTTTATATCTCAAATGTAGGTTTGTCCGGCTCCATATTCTTCACAATGGCTTTAACATTGGAACGCTATCTGGCCGTTTGTCACCCGTTTGTGGCCCGGAATCTTTGTACATGGTCCAGAGCCGGACTAATGTCATCCGTTTTAATAGTATTTGCTGTTGCATACAACTTACCAAAGTATTGGGAATTTGATTACGTTGAGGAGATTACAAGCGTAAACAATTTAACAATGTTTCGTCCCACTCCAAGTGAGTTTAGAATGAACCCGATCTATGACACCTATTACGTTCATTTATCATACGCTATCCTCCTCTTCGTAGTTCCAGTCTGTTTTCTCATCGTTTTCAACATTTTGATATACAGAGGGGTAAGTTGAAATATGATTACAATTCATTAGCTTTTTCAAATGACTACTTTTTATACAAAATATGTACAAATTACAATGAAAACAATTAATTCTCTGTGAAATTAGTCTGGATAATAACTTCAGACGAATGCACGATGGTCTGAAATTGTTGATTATAGTTCTACGAGGGCATCAGATTAAGTAATTATTGGTAATTACTTTTTGTTTTTCAATTTACAGCTTTAGGCATTGCAGCACACAAAAATAACTGTTATCGTCACAGCCATAGAGCTCAGTTCATATTTTTATAGCCAATTCACTCAATCATGCCTAGCCGACGAATGTAGTAAAAATACCTTCATATCAACTAAATCTGACTTTTTCTTACACGTGCAAAGCCACCCCAGTCGAAGAATTTAACCCTCATCAGTCAACAACACAGAAAAATAGCTCAACTTGGGAAAACACTGAAGCTGTAGTAAACCAGACAATCCAGTTTGAGTTTGATTAGATACAAGATTTATTATGTACTTTGTTATGTTCATCAAAATTATGATAGTGTTACTGGTGAGCAGAAAACCCACCGGTTAATGTTGCATTGAAACGGGCACAAGCATGCAAATTTTTTCTCATTACGATGCCTCATACTTAAAGTCATGTAAAAGACGCATTGACCGAAATTGTTCATGGTACTTCTTGAATCATAGGTAGATATCGTGCAAAAGAGGTGTTTTCATTAGATACGTCACACATCTCATGACGTATATATATATTTTTTGTACATTTCTTTTTATATCGTAATGGTCATCATATTTTTACGTACGCGTGAAAATGACAGCATTTTTGTTGTATTTTTTTTTCTCCAGATCCAGAGGGCAAACGCTACCCGTAAATCTCTCTCGCCAACCCAAAAGAATGACAATTCTTTAACACGTATGCTGTTTGGAGTTGTCGCTGTGTTTCTTTTGTGCAATCTTTCTCCAGCGTTCCATGCTGTGTACCGTTACGCCATGGGCACCCGGGATTCTGTACTGGAAGCAGAGTTCCTCTCTACAATTCTTATAACTCTTAATAGCTCTGTTAATTTTCTCATTTACTGCGCTTCTGGAGGCAAGTTTAGGGAAGTATTTTGCGAAATGCTTTGCTGCTGGAGGTCAGCCAGTACTATTCGACAATTCACATCAAGTAAGATTTTTTTAATTTCATATATTATATTGCAATGCTAAAATATAGTATATAAATTAGGTATTTTGAAATTGATATTCACACGTGTTTTCTATTTAAAACCCAATAGGTACAAAAACAACCTTTCGCAGTTTATCCCAGTCAACATCTTCAAGAACTAGGACATATTCAATGAACCACTATACTAGTCAAGGTGTTTCCGTGGGCTCAGTCAATAACAATGCTACTTACCAAGACAAAGTTCCCACGCTTGGACAGCTTCCTTCAGAATCTAGACCAGGTTTCCAAGCGTTTTTATTGGATCCGCAGCGTGATGTTATCGATCGAGCCAGAAGCGAATGTGCGCTTGGAGATATTACGGAGACACCACCGTCCCCTGTCGACAGCGAGACTGTATTCGTTGTATAAAGCGTGGTTGTAAACGCTTCAAAAGCCGGAAATCAACTCAACATTGCAAGCTGTGCACTTTGAATTACGTATGCAGCACAAACGCATTTGATGTTTATATAGCAACATTAATGTTTATTGATACGCCCAGTGCTAAAATGGATGTAACAAAACTCGTTGAAGACAACAAAGAATATTTTTTTTTGCTAAAAATTTAAAAGTTTGGGAATGGAGCCCATGGGACAAGTTCACCAAGTCTTGTGCCATATCACTGAAACCTAGTCACCATTGTCGTACCTTACTTGATTTACTAGTGAAAAAAATTTGTAATTATTAGCCGAAAACAGAAAAGGTTAGCTAACAATAGTAAAGAAGTTAGTTTGAAAGATAGTCCGTTTGCTTATAGAAAATTGTTCTTGTTGTGCATTTTAGATGGCACGATGTTACGGACCCCCCAAAGGTGATCCCCAACCATTCCCACTCTACTCCGAACTCGGGAAAGAATGCAATCACCTATTCACCAATGGGTATAACGAGGGTGAGCTCAAGATTAATGTGAAGAACATCACATGTCACAACGTCGAGGTGACAACAACCGGTACTCACAAAGTTGAGGAGGGCGATGGAGGCGCAGCGAAAGCAGAAGTTGCAGTGAAAGTCCCAGTTCCTGAGATGTTGGATGATGTCACCTTAGGCATCAACACTTTACATAAGTGGAACACAGACAACGTCCTCACTAACGAGATCAGCCTTCAAGACACATTTTACCCGGGTCTGAGGATCGCGTCCTCCTTCGTACTTGACGGGGAACAGTTGAACCGCTTTGGAGACTTGAGAATTCAACAGAAGCACAAGTTCTTCAGTTTGGACGCGAAGGTATTGGGCGGGGATGACGACAACGTTCAAGTTGGTGGTTCCATAGTCTCGGGATACAAAGGGATGATGGGAGCGCTTAAAATCAACTACGATATCAATAACGGCCAACTGCAAACGGCTGACGTGGGCGGAGCTTACTTTGGGAAAGACTTTTCATTGTTTTTGACCTACGACAATGAAATAGCTAAGGACGGCACTGAAGATAAAGCTGTTAAGGGGGCTTTCTATCATAAAGTTAATCGGGAAGCGGAGATTGCCTGCAAAGCCAAGGTCCTCGGCACGGAGGGAACAAAATTTGCCATTGGAGGAAAATACATGTTCAACACCTATGGACACTCGGTGCGAGCAAAAGTTGACAATGATAGCATGCTTGGATTGGGGATTGAATTAAAAATTGTGCCAGGATGGAAAACCTCCTTCTCTTCGCTGATGGACTTGAAAAACTTTAATGAAGGCAGTCATAAGATTGGATGTCAATTGAATTTTGGCATGGATCAATGCCAATGAGTCAACAAAAAAAACGGCGGATCAAAACTCCATTCTGTATTCGTTACGCATTCCCAATGTGTTCGTGAAAAAGAGCTTCTTTGTCGCACTGTTTTTTACACTCACACAACCTACAATATTAAAACATGCAAAACAAAATTGTTTAAAATTTTATTATACATGGAAAGCCTATTAAAAACGAATATGTTGTAAAATTCTTACTTGGCTTTTGTTTTTATACGTCTCTTAAGTACTTATAGACAACAAGAATAGCATTTGAAAATATTTTGTTTGTTTGTCAATGGCAGTGGCATGGCAGAAGCGAACGGTTCTCACTCATAAGTCATATTGCATATAATATGATATTATCATATATTATATTCAATGCTATTGCGTATAAGAGCATATCTGGAAGTTCATATGGAAAACTCAGCCAGAGCCGTTTCTCGGTGTCGCATTGTTTTTTCTATACCGAAGTGAGTCGAATCGCACCGAGATGACAGTGTAGAACAAGTTGGAATCTTTTTACCGCACCCCTCGGTGGTTGTTACCTCACCGTTTTGATTTCTGTGTGCAGTGGAAGAGCACCGAGCTCGATTCTGTACAGCTTTAGTTTATGCATTTTTGTACGCTACGTGCAGTAGGTCTGTCAGAGACGTTCCTCTAATAGTATTTCGAGAATGGCTAATGGAAAACCAGATTTGTAATTTCAACTTGTTAACTTATTGGATTGAAAGATTTAAATTGTTTATAATATACTGTAAGTCTTGCTGAATCATGGAAGCGCAAGTGCATCAGGCAACAATTGGAATGATTGTTGACCCGGATATTGGAGGAGCTACTGGAGGGACTACAGATAACAAACCAACTATTGAACATGTGTACGGGATGGTATCTCCAGGGAATGTTTCATCTGGGTCTTCATCAGGGTTAACAAACGTAAGTCAAAGTCCAGGTTGCAGTGTCCGGGGAAGGTCTCGGGTTTGGAGTGAGTTTACCGTGACACCTGATGGGAAAAAGGTAAAATTGTATATTTACAGTTAGAGAAATCAATCTGCAAGTTTCATTCATTCATGGATTTTGGTAGGTGACTTGTCATCGCTGCGGTGACTTCCTGTCGTATTCCAATTCCCACAGTACGTCTTCAATGCTGAAACATTTAAAAAGGAAGCATAGTCTTGATCTGTACCCTCCTCCTGGAAATGAAGAAGCAACTGAGGCAAATACACAGTCACCAGTTATCAACGATAACAGATTCAAAGCGTCACAGGTCAACCAGGGACCAGTTGATAAACGAATGAGAACTGGACTGAGAAAAATTGTTCCCAAAGATAACCAGGATGTTGACAGGTCAATTCAACATGGTCCGTTGTTATTCAAAGATCCATGCGTGAGAATGAAGTGGACAGATCATTCGGATACTTTCCTGCGCTCATTTTCGTCATTATACTCAGATCAATCGTACACAGACGCTACTATCGTTGTGGAAAAACAATTTTTCAAAGTACATCGCGTTATTTTATCGTCTGCATCAGAGTTCTTTGATGAGACTTTTAAAATGACACCACCAAGTCAGCATCCAGTTATCTTTCTGAAAGATACCAAAGCGATTGAGCTTCGGATTTTGCTTGATTTTATTTACAAAGGTGAAGTGTCTATACCACCCAATATGATACCGGGTTTGGTCAAGGTCGGGAGTGAATTAAGGGTCAGGGGCTTGTCGGATTTTGTTTGGAACGATCAATTAGCCAGCTCCGTTAATATGAAGCAACAACAGCAAACTACCTTCCCTACAACACAGTCGTCCTCGTCAATACCATTTCAGAAGATCCAATCGCAACAGAATGTCGCTAATACACCTCTTAGAACAGCCAAAGTCCATAAAGGGACAGGTGCTTTTTAGACAACAACCACAAATGCCTCCAGGACAAAATACTCAGTCAGCAAGAACTTATTCCAGACTTGTCAACATTAGACCCGTAAACAATATAACCGGAAGTGCGGACGATAGTAACCCTGTCATATCGCCGGCCAGTTTCCAAGGTCGAATAATCTCTAGTGAGGTTGGACCTGGATGTTCTGTAGTAGGCAGTAGCAGCTCATTTCAGAACATGAAAAGAATCCGAATCGTTACAAATGAATCGCGAGTCACCCCACAGATCCGTGGAACTGGAAATATTTTACCCATTCCCACCAACAGCAGCTCAGGAGGGTCCGAAACTGTGCTAATGGTGACAAACGAAGGAGGTACTGTATTAAGTACGTCACAAGGGGGAGTGACTATTTTGTCAAACCCCGCATCCTCGGCCCTTTCATTGGGAAATGCTTTTGATCCGGACCAGAATCATAATGAGATTGAGCAAGATCACCATCAATCAAGGCCTGTTATAACATCAATCACCTCACATGCTGGCCAGATAGCGGGGCAAAATCAGATAACTCAGGAGTCATACAACCTTCAAGAGTCTCAAGAGTCAGCGGAGGTTGTTTATTCCATCGATAACGTGTCTGAAGATGCGCCTGAATGTAATGATGATCAGGTTCGTCCGTAATTTTCATGACATATATTTAAAAATGGATTTACAACTATTACAATGATTGTGTTTTGAACAATAGGTGCTGCTTGAAAACGAAGAGGAAATGGCATGCGAGCATTCAACTAACGATTCCATTGATAAGAAACCGTTCATTACTCAATAGTTATGTACATTTTAGCCAAACAATACATGTTGAATTGGTTGCAAACTTATATTACTACAAAATAACTCATCTTATAAATCAAGTTTGTCATTACTGCATTTTCTCTTTGGGGGTGTATACGGTTTAATATTATGTGGAAAATGGGAGTATCTCCGAGGATCTTCCCACTCCGGTTCATATTTTGGGATTGCTGTAGGCGACAACTGGCGTCGTTTTCTTCTCCCTGTTCCAATCGACCTACTGGGTTGAGGTTGGCGTTTTCTTGGGGGAGGAATCAACTCCGTCTCTGGGGTATTTATAGGTCCTCCGGCGTAAACTTCTCTGTAGCACCAATTTACGTGCTGCGAAGTAAGCTGCCATTTTTCCAAATCCTTTCGCCGTTTTAAATTCCAGTCAACATGAAAATCGGAGACCTCGCTAATTTTCATTCCAAAAATTGATGAGTTTTTATCATCAACCAAATACTCCAATTGAGGACCCGACCAAGTTATATTATGGACTCCTAAAAGACGGTGTCTATGATAAGACGACCCTATCTCACTACTACACTCTTCAAAACCAGGCAATTTGTTGTAGTACAAAATGGT
>JAAXOA010002102.1:0-13996 GCA_036561885.1 Salina celebensis | reverse complement strand
TTGTATAACAATTGGCCCTAGTTATACAAAATCACTCCCAATTTGGCCTTAAGATTATCTGTCATTACTAAGTACATACATTCAAGAAGGACCTTCTCGTCGAAGGAATCGTTTTTTTTCTGTCAAATAACTCCTGCAACATATTTGCCTTGGTGGGTTAGTCTTCTTCAATGCTAGAGTAAACTAGGCTTGCAAGTGCACACACGTCAAAAACAATTTCATTGTTTGCATATTAAAAGTGTAGCATGCAAAAACTTTGTTGGTTTATTTATGATATTGATTAAACTATGTTGGCAATAAGTACGAAGCTTATATACAATGAGATTTACATGTTATTATTCTTTTATTCTATGGAGAGCAGTTTTTAATAGAGAAATTTCCATATTTATAGGCACACCTTCCATTTCTCATCATCTACAATGCGGATCTGTCAGCGTGGATGGAAGTAGGCAAAAAAAATGGTGGCTTTTTTGGCAGTTGGAAACACCTGCTTCTTTTCATAAAGTACTTCAACTCAGCTTTTTGTTTGGAACTCCAGAAAAAGTTCAGAGTTGCACAATTTCGGGGTAGTTTTCACACAAGTTAGCATAAAATACGGGGTAGCATTTTTGTACACGAATCATATAAAAAGAGTCCCGGTTTTTATATAGATGGATGTTTAATCAACTTAAAATTTTGAACAGATACATATAAAAGGAGCTCCCTGCGAAATCTGGTAAGATTTAGAGAAAAAATCTGTAATGTATGTAATCGGTTATACGTTGCTTTTGGAATATACTCAAACATCTTTGTTTGGAAACAATTTCAGGTGCTTCCGCAACGCTCATATAGGTTTTTAGACCAATATGGCTGATTTACAATTTTCTTCATAAGACTAATAATTTATCAAGTAAAAAGATAGGTTTAGGTTTATCACCAATTTACCAATCAATTTAATTTCCATGTTTGGCCGTTCCTTGTTAAAGATCGGTAGCATGACGCTCCATAGACAGCGCTAATAGAAAATTACCATTTTGTAGCAACCTTCCAAACCCAATTTAGTTTCTCATTTCCCCAATCAAAACAATCTACAAGATATTGGGAAAGGCTCTGATTCATTTCCGCAGCAATTTATCAAACAGCCCAGCTAATCCAAGGAGAATTCTACTCATTTATTTTCACTCCCAAAAATCCACCGTACAATTTTCTCTTCCATAATTCAAGCTCACATCATCAATCTCCCTATTTCTCTGTTCATCATCCCATCTAGCTAATCTAAGGAGAATTCTACTCATTTATTTTCACTCCCAAAAATCCACCGTACAATTTTCTCTTCCATAATTCAAGCTCACATCATCAATCTCCCTATTTCTCTGTTTATCATCCCATCAGACCAAAAATATCCCAGAAAACCCAACTGGAAATGCTAATAATCGTAAAACCAACTAGTCTCTATGTATGTCATGTCAGTTTTCCACATGGTTTGTAGACCATCTCATATGAAACTTTGAGTGCACAAACTTTCCAATTGCACAAAAAACACACGGTTTCATCCATTTTCTACGTCCTAATAAAAATAAAACTTTGATAGTTCCTTGAAAATTACCTCAAGACAGTTATTTTGAGAATAGTCACCTAACAGAGGCTTTTTTGCGCAAATACATCCCACCGGCCCAATATCGCCCAAATAAAGACATTCTATTTTTATCATTTTTGGATCATTTCCTCTAATGGATGTGCCAAACTAAATGGGAACTCAACGTTAGTCTCCACATCGATTCCTGTCTTAATAGCATTAAAAAGGCTATAACAAAGCGTGATTTGGTCAAAGTACCGGGATATCATAGTGGAACCAATTTGATTCAACTTGGGAAACGGGATCTTGGGAAATCGCCAAGAAGGACAGCTATCCAGCCAACGTCACTCTCTCAGGTACGTGACCCTTGTCAAGGAAAAGTTTTTGGATTGAGTAGTACAAGCACGTTCGCAAATAAATACTGACTACATGCAATGAACTTTTTCTTCTCGGGAAAATGTCTGAAAAAAATGATGTCAACAAACTACAGATCGGAAGAATAAACCAAAAAAACCTCATCTTCATCAACTTCCTCTACATAAAAGTAACAGACAACCCGGAAAAGAAACATTGGAGTGAATGATAATAAAAGTTTTTACAAGGAGATTCCCTTATCTGTCCATCAAAAATGTATACTAGCCATTGCTGGAAATGGGATACTAAGTGGGTAGAGTGCTATTGGCCGACAGTGCTAAAGCCCGACTTTTTGAGGGTAGCTTCAGACCTTTTGAAAACACTAGAATCAGGATTCCTGGAACTTGGTATGTACCCTTATCTACACGTCTCGTGCGACTTATTATACTTCTTAACCTTCTTGGAGTACCCTTCGAAGTACCCATAAAAAAGTCGACCATCAGCACGGTCGGGCTTTAGCACCCAATCACTAAGTGCAGAGGATGATGAAACTTTGAAAGGACAAAAACATAAACAATGTAACCGTAAAATATCCTCTCCGTGCACGGCTTAAAATAATATTGGGCTTTGGCTATAATAAGGAGAAGACTATAATTTGGTACTTTACGGTAGCCCACATATTTTATGAGACTTTTAAAATTTACTTTAAAACGGCAACTATCAAACAAAATTCGTTCAAACTTTTTGCGCGTATAATAATGCACTGAGGCATATAAAAACAGTCCATGAGGAACAAACCGACAAAACCATTCTCGATAAGATTTTTTGTTCAGAATTTTGGTTTGGGTTGTGTATTAACTCCTGTCAAAATATGGCTTCCAAGATGATAAAAGTCTGACATCATTTCATTACATTACTTGCGCCTATTCTTAAATGTTTGCAACAAATATCCGTTGAAAAAGATCAGATTAAACAAACTTTTCCCTCAAAAACAGGGTTAATCCTGGTAATTTAATTACAGTTGAAACAATTACCGCTAAAGTAAACTTTGCGCAAGCTGACGTTTTTAACACTATCGGGAATTAGCCGAAAATCACGTCAAACCATGTAGTAATTTTTCCGGTAAGAGTTCCTTTGAAAAAGAACATGATTCTGCAGAAAAGCAGGAAATGATGTATCGTCCTTCGTATGAAACTCCACAGCAAAAACGTTCCCATATGCTACCACTCTCATCGCTTCCTCATCCTAATATTTCAGTTTCCTGACAGATGAAACATAATCTATGCAAAATATATATTTTTCGCCCTTGTAAAACAACTCGTAACACGACCAAAAACCAAATTATTAACTGTTGCAATGTTATACTACGGATAAACTTTATTTACACCGATTGCTCCCCATATTTTCATGGCAGGAAGCACAAGGAGAATACAAAATTGAAAAGATCCCTCTAGGGAATAACCTACAAAAAGTGTCACAACAGATCCCTCAGTTTGCATTGATATAAAACAATGTGCACTATTTTCCCAGAAAATTTCCCAAGCTGAATCTATTCCCTTGAAAAATAACGTTACTATTTTAGCTCACTATTCTCTTGGCTATTTACATTGTATCTCTGTTTGAAAAGAGTTTGCTTCAGAGTTTACGCAATCCACAGAACCACAACGGGAATGCGGATGGGAAACAGAAAAAATGAAAAAAAAATGCTTTTGTATACATTACTCGTTACTTGCGCAATAAATATTAAAAGTTTTCTTCAATGAATGTTTAATCAGCCATTGCTCAACTGGGGAAAAGCAGGGATTTTTTTTTCTGGAAAATATTTTAACTGTTTTGCATACCGTAAAACATTGTTTTACAGTTCGGTGCTATACTGTACTGTGAATGCATGCTATAAAAAGACACAGACTATAACTGGATGCCTTACGGTAATCGCTGTATGAGTTAGACTTGCGTAAAGTTATGCCAGGCGTCCTCTGAGATTCCAGACTTTTAACTGGATTACGATGATAAATGTGTTGTACAAGCAGGGCAGCATTTATCATTGAGAATTAAGTTCACAAGAAAAGTTAGAGTTTACCTTATCCAAAATGAACCTGCATGCTTCCTCCTTGAGAGTTTTGAGAGTGAGGAGGGACGTATCCACAGTGGCCGAGTCACGGACAAGGCCAAACTGGAAAAGGAAAGTGACTTCACCATTGCCCCCTTCCATTTTCCCTGATGAACTTTTCTTTCCTCGGAAAAACTTCAGCTTGCTGACGTCTGACGGGTCAGTGGGGATATCAAAGGTAAAAACTGAATCTGGGTCGTGATGTCGCGTCTCCTGAACTCCACCTTCACCGATCCGTGCTTCTGGATCAATTCGTGACATTCAAGCTTCAATATTTTATATAGCTCCGTTTCCTTTCCAAATTTTTTCTCACAATTTACACCTAAAATTCTATCAATATTTGAGTTACATTACTATTGTCACTTTGTTTAAACCACGATAAACCAGAAATCGTTCATGTTTCTTTTTGCACAATGTTTCAATCAACACACAAAACCACTAAAAACAGTTTTTTCAAAATACTAACACAGTTTTAAAATATAAATTTTTGTTTCACTCTACATTTATAAAAGATTCTTCTCTTTCCGCCTGCATACGGAACCCTTCTCAGCATCGTTTTCAGCTCGTTAAATATTTCCTCAAGGTTGATTTACGCCTGAGTAAAAGTTTATATCACTACCTACAAATTGTGTAGACACACTGTACACAAACTATTTCCACGTTAGTATAACCAAAGACTATTTAAAATGATAACTAACGTTTACATTTCAACAGGCATATTTTTTGTAGCGAGCGAGCGGATGGCCATTCCTTCACCTTGTTGCAAGGCTGCATAACAATATTTATCATTAAATAATAATCACAGTCATCCTTATTATGACAAGGGTCCACTTCTACGAAAATCGCTTCTGCAGTTCACTCATAAATTCTATTTTGTTTGCTGAGTAAAGTATATTTGCGTGTATTTTTTTTTTTGCGTAACATAAAAGATCTGCGTAAACAATGTAATATCAACGGTACATTATGTAGGCTGCGTGTAGGTCTTCTATGCAGTGAAAAATCTGTTTAAAAAATATTTAAACGTCCACACAACAATCACCAACTGTATTTAAACTATAGTATCTAACAATGTGACAATGATCATGTGACCAAGTTCACAGTAAAATAGTGACACATCTCAACAGGTTGTATAGAAAACTACTGATCACAGTATCTTGCCAACGTTTTATGACAAATGTACGACTCCTTTTCCGTCGAGCAATCCTCGGGTACCTGCAAATAGTAAAACAAAACGGATGAGTAAGCAGTACTCTTCATGCATAAGAAAACGCCATGGCGTAACACAGTGGCGCCTCGCAATACGTCTTTGAAAGTCGAAGCAAAAGAAGGATGCAAACTTGATCAAAAGAGCATTGTTGTAGGCACAGAGATGAGCTCATCTTAGTCTACTAAGTTTTTTTATAGTAATCTCTGCAATCTTGCGGAGTAACAGAGTGGACAAGGAAAAAAAATATATTATATACATGATATGCATTTAAAAATTGTATTATATGAAAAATACTTGAGGGAATCAGCATCGAACTGGTTTTCGCATTTTAAATGCTTGTAACAATGGCCGTGTTAAATGCACCGGTGAATACACGTAACAAGAAAATATAATAGAGAGATGGGATTTTTTTAATACCTGTGGTGTAGCGAATTAGAGAGTCCGTTAGCATAGTAACCATGGTGAGCAACCATAGATGAGGAGATCACCAAGGATAATATATTTCGTAGTGATAGTATACTACTAGAGAGATAAAACTTTGCAAAATGGCCATGACCTAAATAACTGAGGAATGTGTGCGTGAACGCTACGGAGATTCTCTACAGGAAAAAAAGATTGATTGCAAGTTTTTTCAACTTTGATCTTGACAATAGTTTGCACATTGTTGAGAAATATTACAAGATGAAGGACACAATTTTATCAGTTTGTGGAAAAAAATGTTGTGTACGTTATGCTGAACGTTTTAGAAGAAAATGAAGCGCTTTTTAATAGCTTTGGCTGATATACCGGCAAAAATGTTTCGGGCTGTTTGTAAACTATGCAATTGACGCAAAAATTATGGGTCTGCCAATTAGCCGCAAATGTAAAACAAATAGAATTTAGCATACAGACTACGTCGCTTTTTTTGGGGGACTACCACCATTTGTTACGCAAGACCACAACATATTTCCACTTGTTTAACCGCTAAATGTTTGGTTTCTCATGCAAGTTTAATAAACTCAACGAAGTTTGTTATTCATGGAATGAAATGTATGATGTACTACGTCATTATGTACAGATATGCCAGTTTCAAGTAAAAGATTTTACGTCTACGTCATAAAATAAAAATCTCCAGTGTGAACAGGGAACGGATCTTCGGGAGTTGAATTGTTGACGTAATAAATGCCGACTGGGAATTGATACGGACATGTGAAATGACGAGTGCACTTAGCAGCACATCCGTAAGTTACATTTTGCAACGTTGATATAATTGTTTCCGGCTCTTAAATTACATGTTCATTAAACACTCAAGTATTTCAGTGAAATTAACAGCTCTTTGTAATGAGAGCGTCGTGTGGAGTATGATTTCCAACATGAGTCATTGAATTGTTAACTAGGCACATGGCTGCTGTTATGCGAGTGGTTAAACCAGTACATTAGGATGCAGATTTAATGCAGAAAGTTGTTCTGCTGTACTGAACTTTAATTTTTTGAATTTGACTGCTCTATTTAGAATCTAAAATGATTGGCTATCATTTTCCATTTTGCAAGAAACAACAATAACTAGGGTAGAGATCAACGCAAAACTTTAGTTTATAGTCGGGCTTAAAAGACAACATTATAGGTTATATCTTAAAGCTCCACCATAAACAAGAGGCGCGGCACTAATGGAGAAAATCATGAAAATATACCCTCGCTAGCCCGGCTATAAATAGACGCAGTTGGCTGTTAATGGGTGCAGTCTATAACTGGAAGTTTAGCAAGCAAAATTATCTTTATTGCATCTTGTGCCTATATTTCGCGCAATGGCTCAATAAACTTGCGAACTAGCACCCATAAATTAAAATCCTATTGATTATACGTATTCCAAATGTTTTCCTGTAGATATGCTAGCAATAATTGATCTACGTATCTACATCAACTTTCATTACGAAAAACTAATTTGTTGCCATTTACGAGTTTGGCATTACGGCATTGGAAAAAGATTCCCATCTCGCAAATGGCTATTGTATACCATCGAATCTTTGAATTAAGCATTTCAGTTTGTTTTTCTAAATGAAGATATTGAAAAAGTTACTCATTAACTTCTTATTATCATCGTTCTAAGAAATATACAGCAAGCTAGGTTTAATTTGTATACATTTTATGTTATCAGATTGATACTAATTGCTTGCATTTATTGCTCCTGACACACTTAATGATCTCTTTTACTAGCTCCTACCAGTAAACACATGGACATGTTAATTAGCCCTAATCAAAAGAAAACATGACTTTTACTTTTTACCTAGTTCGCTCTCCGCCCGAGTAGACATTGTTCTTTTGAACATTGCGAAAAATCTCCACCTGGCATAACAATAGATCTGTAATAAGACAAGGCCTCGGTCTAGATACTCGCCAAAACACAAAAATATCTTTTTCTAACCTTCGTTCGCTGTTTTTTTACGGTTGCGCTAAAGTAGGTTGAGAAAGTGAAAGAACAACAGAAAATATCATATTTTAATAAGAGATGTACGCCTGTTGAAACACAGACGCCAGAGTGCCATCGCTCGTCGATGAAATCCTATAAACCAGCTGGTTGGAAATCGATAGTTTATCTTTTATGAAAAGTGCAAGTGGCAAAAAGCCCATATAAATCATTATGAATCCACCAAGGCTAGTATTGTCTACCGAAAAAATTCTCTGCCAAATGCCAAAACGCTGCAGTGGCTACATATTGACAACTTCAATGCAACTCTACAAATATATAATTGCAAACAGACGCTCCTCGGACATTTGTTAAACAAAGACAATGTGAAAAAATAAACTGAGATAACCGTCCACATAAAAAATAATCAAACTTATCATGTCTTATAAGTCATTGCGCAAAATTTTTTGGCTGTGTTTATGACTAAACTTATGTATGTGTATGAAAATAGGCGTAGTCGATGAAGCGTGTAAAGAGGAAGGTCAAAAAGTGATTGTCAATGTCAAAAAGAGTTTCTTAAGAATAAGTTCAGATTTTAGCAATGAGCTCTGCTGACTGAATTATTTATTTTGTTATGAGGAATGATGTGCATAGCACAATAAGCAATCGATATTTTGAAACTCGCAAAAAGTGTGTTCCGTGCAAAATGGATTTGATTTATATAAATGGCTGCTATTCGTCATACAATTTTATGCTATTTTACTATATAGAACTACACTATTCAAGAGCGCATATAATTCCTTACGGATTTTGCATGATTTATTGATATAACATTAAAGTTTCGTTACAAAACTGACGATATGACGGTGGTAGACAAGCAAACAAATCTTTGTGTCTGCTGAATTTCCCTTTAACAAGTAGGGGGAACAGAATCATAATTTTCTAAGCAAGCTGAGCATTCGGCTGGATACTCTTAGACGATAAAACCCACCAGATTATCTTTCGTTTTTCCTTTGAAAGAGGTGGATTTTCTGGTGGAAAACACAAAGTAAATAAAAATTTTGAGAAGTAGATTGTGTCTTTGATATGCTCAAAATCAGCTTCCGTTTTTTGTAGTTGAGTCGTTTTTCTCCTCAAGTGGATGTCTGTCCGAAACAGAAATTTTAGAAGGACGAATTTCCTGCTTTTCCTACTAAAGATACTCATAATCTAGAATACATTTCACTTTTCCCCATTCAAGTTTCTAGTGAAAGGCCTACAACGATTTAGAGCAATAAATCATATTATGAAAACTGAAATACTGTACATTTTCATAGCAAAATACACTTGGAAAAATTCTGGACCTGGACAAGTTTGGTATTTCCAGCGTAAATATTATGATCATATAAGTTTCTTTCAACAACATATCAACTTCTTTCATCAATTTACGGTAGTACAATAAAGAACCATCGTCAATTGCAATTGATAGCATATCAAGCTATAATGAAAAGTGTGCTTTTGCAATTTTATGCGGAAATATTGTTCCAGTGTACAATGTACAACATTTGGGGATTTTAATGTGTACTCCTGAGTGAGCAAAGCCCGCATAACATCCTTCTCCAAATAAAACTCCATTAAAATGCAAAACGTCACCCGAATTTTAGGCACATAAAGCTACAGCTATAATAGCCGAGAATCCAATTTCCTGTGTGCCAAACTATACAAACATCTTTTGCATACTAAATTCTTCACTCGTTTTTTTTGTCTCCTTCGGATAGGATTTACCAGTACGGAAAAAAATTACTAAAATCAACACACCCTTCCATATACAATTTCCATATTATCCTAATTCTGATCAGTGCAAAACGCGATATATGAACTTGTTCAACATGAAAAGGACGTCATGCCAAGCTCCAGTTACAATGTCCTTGTTATGTCCTATCATTTTTAATCTATTTTTTTTCTGAGTTCTCTAAAAAAAATCTGTTTGCTGTAAAGATGATATGCTAGATTTAGCTTTTGAGACAGCTTGACTACTTGTTGAAAAAAGAGCTCTAGCAGAAAAACACTAGTAAATCAGTTTGCAATCGTGTAGTTCAATTTCTATGTTAATATGAATCATCCACGACAAAGTTTGCATTACAATTTTATATAAAAATCTATGCTAATATTTGGTTAGAATCAAATCAAATGCAAACTGACTTGATTTACCGTGGAAAGAAAAAAAAAATACTCCACGTGGAATTATACAGAGGTAAACTCTAATCAAATGTGACTTCATATGAAATATGTATACGTTTTTATATTACACAACACATGTATAATTTTTCTTACCGTGGAAAAGAAAAAAAAATACTCCACGTGGAATTATACAGAGGTAAACTCTAATCAAATGTGACTTCATATGAAATATGTATACGTTTTTATATTACACAACACATGTATAATTTTTCTTTCTTTGAAGTCCTGATCGCATTTCTATTCAGGCATTAAACATCACGCTTTTGTGAGAAGATATTTTGTCTATTGATTACACTTCAGAGAACGCTTCGCATCCAACAATACACGGAGCTGTTATCAGAAACGTCAGCCGTAAAAGAAACGACATAGCATTGCAAAAATATAAAATGTATCATGCCGGATCTGAGCTATAAAATACGCCGCATTGAAGGCTGAAAATGTGGTAACAATTCCTGCGCCTAGATATTTTCTTCAAGAAATAAAAAAAAAATCGCTTCCAGGATGTACCAGGTTTGAGCAAGATTGTATATGTATTTTTGTATAAAACACGCATAAACAATAAATAATTTTCGCATAAATGAAGTGATACATAAATCGACTTGTTGTAAAGCAACTCTTCAACTTGTTCAAGTAGAGAGGGACAAGAGGCTGGTATGCATACAAACAACGTTGCATAACTTGAAACAAATAGCGCACGTAATAAGGAAGGACAAAGATGGGGAATCCCTCAAAATACTTAGTATGAATATCTAATGTATTTTGTTTTCAGAAAAAAAAACTGAAAAAGACAAAATGACAGTGATAGTAAAATGGTCGTGGAATCCATTAGTGGATACAAACCATCGTGTGGTGTTTTGACTTAAGAGGATCAGCAAGAGTTTGATAAACAAAATGCTGTCTGGAATCTGGAAGAGGGAGACAGGGTATAAAAATTATTGAGACAGGTGAGATATTCAGAGCCATTAGTGGCGACACTTGACAACCAGATCAGTATAGGCTTGTATTGTGTGGGGATACTTAAAAAAATTTTACTTGTTAAATCTAAAAAGAAATCTAGATCCGCAAAATCCTTCACGGAACAACTTTACTAAGCCAAAATTATGACGTTAGTTTTAGGCACTTTTATGACGTAAGAAGATTCAGTTTGAAAATTTGCTTATGCTTCCGATCTATTTAAGAATGCAATAGATTTTGAAAGCAACTCAAGAGCCTTACAGTTTGAATTTTGTTACATAAGTTCCATAATTAAAATTATTTAAACAGTGACGTTATATACAAAGGACTAAACATCCGTATAAAACACATTGAGCTATTACGCAAAAGAATTGCATACAAATACCAAGCTGTTGGGCATACTGCTTGAGTTTTAAGCTTTTGTTGCTCGTAACTAATTCAAAAATCCGTGAAGCAGTTCTTAATATTTTTTTTTACCTTTCAAGGTTAATCCAAAATCGTGCTGAAATGGTAAGCGAGTAACTAAAAATCGCACACAATAGACACTATGAAAATGTCAATCCGATCTTTTACTACGAGTGGTCCATGCTCACTCTCGTAACAAGAAACCACACAGAATCACCTATGAAAACAAGTTGCACGCTCTCGCATGTGCAGCCAGATGTGCACTGGCTGAGAACAAGTGGCTTCGTTCGCCTTCTTTCGTAGGAATTCAGAAAAAAAAAGTTATGTACAACAGTATTGAACAAGATCACATTGTACAAAATGCTACACGTATTTCCCTGCTTCTTTTTCCTAGCCTTTTACCACAACCATTTTCGTTCTAATTTGCAAACAGCTATGCACCAATACAAAAACAGTGTGGCTTTTCGTGAAAAGAAAAATATAAACGTGATACGGAGAATAATTCAAGTGGTTGAGCTACGGCTTAATTCATATGAGATGTTTGTACATATTTGATTTCTGATTTTATACATAAAGATGTAGCATATGAAAACGCATATTTATGCGTAGACCGTTGAAGGACCAGATGAAAGTGTTAGCACAAGGTGTTACACGCATAATTTTGAACGGATTGCTTAGAAAATCTATTGAGGCATTGAGTTATTTATAAACTTGGCAGGTAATGAAAGAAACCGGAAAAATCCATTGATTCCAAATGAAGTCTTGAAAACTACGTCAGAAGCTGTCCTATATGGATTTTTAAACGAAAAACATTTCACGAAATAGGGGAATTTGTGTAACATGTTAGATACATGCACTTGATACGATAATTCGTAAATAGTCAAGTTATTGGTGGTTCCTTACAAGGCCTTACGTAAAAAAAATGTCGACTATGAGTCAGTGTCGTTTTAATTGCATGGGCAAACTATGAGTCAATGCAAAGAAGGCAATAACCTTTTAAAATCAACAATTGTTTGTGTCTCCGCGCGAAATCGGTATAAATCTTACACCTTTTGTCATTGCCCGTTCCACCTCTATACTCATCCTACATAGAGCTTTTGAAATGTCACGCCTAGCTAGGAAAATATATGGCCACCATCTGCGAACCGAGTCGGAGAAGTCATCGACTGAGGTGGATTTAGAAATAAGTTAGACTTACTGTGTAGCTACCGTATTTCGACCTACTTTTTCAGGGAGTAGTGCCAAAAACGATTATAACTATTGTTTTGCACACAATACAATAGATGAGTTTATACTACAGCGTTTTTCGCACTTGGTTACATGCATGTTACGCTTACGGTATGTACTTCTACCTCTCTCTGTATAAGACTTTAATAGGGCTGTCTACTGAAATAGATTTAAATAATACATTTACATCTCTTGCATCGTTAGCAAAAACCGAACTGACATTTTGTGTTATATTCTATGCAGAATGATGTGAAATTATAAATGCAGTTCTCAGCTTTTTATGAGAAATCCTTTGAGATCCAGAAAAAAAAAAATGCTTCGTATTATCGACTATTTGTGCCCAAACTAGGAGCTCACGAACGAAAAAAATAAGGAGGATGGTAACTCTTTCTACTACTACCAACTTGGCTTCTTTTCGTGGAAATGGTAGCGGCTGGATGGGAGGAAGACGTGCCGTATAGTAAGCGCTCCCTCGAACACATCTGATTCTCGGAGAAGGTCATTGCACCGACACATCTAGAGACTGGGAGATCCACGAAATAAAAATACTATGCTCCGAGAGCTCCACTACTACCTTTCTCTTTTTTTTAGAAACAGTTTTTGTCTCCTCGTGCAGCTCTCTACATAAGCCTGTTTTTATAGCAAAATATCTAACTTTTGTTACTCTCTTGACTTGACTGTAGAGGAGACCAGGAAAGAATTCCTACGATGTTTATGCACAAAAGTTTTATATGCGTTCATATCAGTATCTGAGTTTCATGCGTGAAACAATGTGCGTACAAAAAAAATTACACGCGCTACAGATACAACCTAAGAAAAATTGTATTAACTGTTTGAGAGTGAACGACCTTGACAGATTTTGACTCAAGCTCCGTGTTAGCTTTGAAGNCACGCGCTACAGATACAACCTAAGAAAAATTGTATTAACTGTTTGAGAGTGAACGACCTTGACAGATTTTGACTCAAGCTCAGTGTTAGCTTTCAAGATGTCATTAGTTTCTATACTTTTGTCACTCCAGCCAAGATATCATTTTTAAAAGATACTTTTCCTTGAAATAATTTGGCCTACGTGTGGTTCTAAATGAAGTAGAGACAAGCTACTTCCTCTTGCGTGAGTTTTTCAACATGTTTATCATTAGGTTTGTCATTTATCTGGATAAACATCCAGTCAATATTTTCTAAATTAGAGATTCCTGACACGTTCAATAATTCCAGTGGATGAAAAATACTACGACTAGTCACCAGTTTCAGGGATAAAACCAATCTCCATAATGCTCCACATAACAGAAACTCGATACGCTATTCCACGAGGAAATGCGACGTATTTTTTCCGTGGTGGAACTGTAATAAAAAGGGTACCCAAGCGAATTACCAAAACCCTTAAAATTGTTAGCCACAATACACGCAAGTACCTAAACTAACCCAGAATTTGATGTGCGACAGAGTATAAATATTGCAAATTCATGGGCTCATATTATAACCTCCAATGTTTTATTACCCTCCCTATGGAGTAGTCCTTTAAAAAATAGATATTTTATTCCTTCACTCCACTGAGCTCTTCAGAATCATTGCAGAGTTTTG
>JAAXOA010002101.1:0-14011 GCA_036561885.1 Salina celebensis | reverse complement strand
TAGCGAAGAGGGTGTATATTCATACTTTTTTTCTAAAACGTCTCCCAAACACATAATATCACACTGCGGACGAGAAGTATAATGTTCTTAATAGCAATAATAAAGGGTAAATGGTGAGAATGATGATGATTATGATCGTAGTAGTCAATTGTGTAGTAAAAAATTGCGTTTCTTACCGGTCCGGCTACTACTCCTGTTGAAGAAAATAGAAAAAAACAAGCTGCTTTTTGTTTCGGACAAGATTGCTGCTGAGCTCAATATTGATTTAAATTAGATAGAATAATAATATGCAATAGATGATGCTGTGATTGGATAACATGAAGAAAAAAACATTCAAGAGAGTTTGTTTGAAATACACATTTGGGAGTCTTAAGACTGCGGTAGGTCTGTGTATGCGAAACAACAAGTGTGTTCAGTGTTATTTTGGTGGAGTAGCAGAATCAATGGTGATTCAGGGAGTTTTTTTCCTGTATATTTGTTGAAGAGCTGTTTAAGTATTCTGAAGAGAGCTACAAGAGACAATGCAATTTTCGTTTAAGGAAAGCTATAAGGAAAAAAATGTATATGTTGGTGGGTAAAATTCTAGTAAAAAAATATGTAATATCGTTTTAAGCATGTACATGACGTGACATGATGATTAAAAAGACAATACGAGCTTACAGTTGGAGAAATGTATACATTTCAATAGGGTTTTTAATGGCCAGGTCATCATGTAAAAGTGTACTTGATGATGTTTAGAAAACGGGACACCCAACTTGCTACCAAAAAGATGCGATCTTGTGGTCAGCTCTGATGATCATTCTCGCAAACCTTTTACAGTAACAAGATTTTATGTGAGAGTTTGCAGAGATGTTGTAAAGAGCCATGTGGATACATATTTGCAGAAGGATATTTCGCGTGAAAATTCATGTCAATATCATTTATACAGCCAGAAGGTAATCGTAATTATCATATCATTGTGATTAAAAATTTTTTTGGTGGTGATAATAAGTTATTGTGAAATGTTTGCAAATTCCGGGTCTGGAGTTTCATATAAAATATGGGTAATCTATCATAATCGAGAGTAAACATGTGTTTGAAGGAGTTTTCACAAAGCATTTATGGCTGTTTAATATTTGACTGGAATTAAAAGCAACAGTTTATCGATTATAAATAATATTTTGGTATTATCGGAGGTCGACACGTCAGCAGAAAATACGCAGACAGATAAAATACACACGTAAACTTGAAGTTGTTCGCGAGTTCCTTCCTATTGTGTGTATATTTTTTATCAACTGTTGATACACATCCACTTGAGTAAACAAAACAGGAAAAAAGAGCTCATCATATTTTTTTACTATCATTGTAATATTGGCAGTTTTGACCATCATTTTCCAGCAAAATCAAATAAAATGCAGAAGCTTCTTGGTTTACACACAACTGATCAGCAAATAAAGCCTGTTATCGCAGCTATTATAATGTTTCATACAAAAACGGGGAAAGTGTGTTATCATTTGAGTGTAAAATGGACTTGACAAGGATAATAGTCAAGTGTTGTTGTGGTTTGGCTTTGCTCTACACACACTCTTGAGTTGGCGTTTTTGTATGGATTTTGATGGACACTTTACACAAGTATATTAATATTTACTTATGAAACCATCCCCCTGCATAATATATCTCGTTTGACTTAGTTTTTCATTGCACACTAATACTTGTCTTACCTGATAACTAAACCTGTACGATCGTGTAATTTATCTAGATAAAGTCAACCAGTTTATGATATGTTTCATGCCAAAAATCATTCAAATATGAAGACGTTCACATATTAAACAGTATAATTAAACTACCATGAGGTTTACACAATCATGTCAGAAGGATTTTCAACTCACCTTATTGCCCTGCCATTTCCTGTACAGTTTGCTAAAATACTTTTCGCACAATGAAATTTCCTGCCAAACAATACTGCTTTTTCTTGTACTCCACCCCATGATAGCTGACCACCAACAGGCACTATCTAGTTTTTTTCTGTTCTGTCGCTGATCCGTAAAATTAAAGTTTTTTTCTTAAAGTTTTAAAATATCTTTGTCTGAAGCGCATTCCAAAGACTTATCATGAGGGATTGTTATAGCGTCAAAAATAAAAACAAAAGTAAAGTTCATAGCTCCTTCCTCCTGAGTTTGAGAAAAAAACTGGTCAATGACTACATTCTGAAACGTCAGAGAGCACGAAGTGTAATTTATGCCCATCCTTTTAATATATTTTATTAGACAGATCATTAGCAGGGAAGAAAAACGGCTATAATAAACAGATGAAGGGACTGGTCAGCAGCACATTAGTACACGCTAATAGAGATAACTCGACACAAAATTTATATTTGTATTCAAATCCCAATCTGTCTGTACATATTGTTCATCCCCCATCAACATCATTATTATTATCCACTTGTTCGCCGTATTCAATTCCAATTAGTACTTCAAAATGGGGGTTGCATGTTGGTGACGTGGTGCTCAAAAGGATTGGATTAGACCGTCTTTTTTTCTGTCATTAGGTTTCATACCGAGAACTCCTTACTATTCCTGCTCACCTCACAGCTACCTACAGACCCAATCGAAGAGGTAATTTAATGTCCCATGTGTCGTCGCTTCAATTTATGGCTTCTGATAACTACTACATGCATATCTTTGCCAAACATTTGATCAGAAGCAGTAACTAACTCATCACAGGTTAACTACAAAAAAAAATATACAACTTGTTTAGAGTGCTTCGAAGGTCTGCATCAAACAAATCCAATTTTCATACGATATATATTTCTTTTTTATCAAAACTCCTTGTCTCATGCATTTTCTCTCATTGAGTTGTACACAAAACCACTGTTTAAGGATCGGCAGCCGGCTTTTTTCTCAATGCTTTAGAAAAACTCTAGTTTATATGCTTTTTTAACATCCTCATCCGACAAATTGCACTAATTCCATTCAGCTCGTAAAAATGACAACGACGAAAGGTGCGATAAAAGAAAAAGCAGCAGGAGTAAAAGGAGATGTTGATAGGAAGCCTCTGATATGATAGTGTTGCTCACTTGATGAGTATGACAATGCGCTGTTTGGCTAGAAAATGTTGCGCTATCTCAATCTATCCACTTTATTGTATTACATTCTTGAAACCACGTCATCAGTTTTATTTTCCCGGTGATACATACTCACATATTTATTTTTAGGATATCTCCGAGAGATTTTTCTTATCAACAGACTTTTAGGAATACCCAGCATACATAAAAATCTGCAATGTTAATAGTGTAAAATAAAAATGAAGGGAATTACTTTATTTACAAGTTAAGAAATATAAAACCAGTCGGGGAGTGTGAGAAGGATATGCATACAACAGAGATAATCAACCGGCAAGAAATGATACAAGTATCATAGTCCGATCTCAACTTTTTTGGAATAAAGTGTAACAGATTGTCGTCGGTCCGTCAGTGGTTTTTGAACATGATATGATATACAGTTTTATAAATGCAGGTATGTTGATAGTGTTGACTCAACATGACAAAAAAATATATCAAAGGATTGGTTGAGAGCTCTATGTAAGCAACGATAACATGAAACCGGACTAATTTTCCTCTCATCATGTTGAAGAAAACTATCAAAGAGAATCGTCTGCACACAATCATTTTGGGTTACACATGGGCAGACTGATAAAAAGAAAATGCGAGTCTGAAGGAGAAGTCAATTAGCATTAAAAACTCGTAATGAGTATCGCTCCACTGCTGCTCACTCACTCTGTCCACGTACGTTACTATAAAATTGGAGAGAAAAATCTTAATAAAAACATGGACGCGCATGCTCACGTTAGCCAACAGAAGAATGCAAATTTTACAACGAAAAATACGTACAAATTTTATAAATAACACCTTAGAAAATTTATTAGCTTTCCTTAATTACTTTATCCTCTGAATGAACAAACGACTTAAACTCTTTACGGATCATCTTCCCATCTTAAACGATTCTGATGTTCATCAAAACCACTTTCGAAACGAAAATCATCATGACGGATTGGCACCGTGTGTACGGGAACATAACAAACCATTTGTTTTTTTATACCCGAGTGCACTGTGTGTCTCCCATTTTTTGTTGTTTTATGGCTTGTCTCTTTTTGGGCTTGGCTCTCCTTTTCACAGGTTCTAGTCATTTTTACATTGACACTATGAAAATGATTCAGAGTTTGAAACTGAAACCTCAAAAATCCTTCACATGTACATCATAAAACAAAACCTCTCGTCAGCAAAGGCATTAGGTAAACCAAACTGATTCTTGGAACATGATAGCAAACCAAAGTTGGCTTAGTCCGGTGAAGGGAAAAATCTTATTATTGTTCTTAGAGTATTTAACCATTCAAATAAAAAATATAGTTAACATGATGAAGTCAGTGTGGCAAAAAACTCGCAAAAAAAGGCTCAAGATATTTCATGTAGGAATTGTAGTATTGATCAAAGATAAGACAAAACAGAACAAGAAGACGGACAGATAAACGAGAAAAATATATATTTTCTGACTGTATAATAAGTACCATTACAAGTTTTTTTTACAAGAATGAAATGGCAACGATGAAAAAACCCAATGAAGAATCGTTACGCAAGGTTATATCGCGAAAAATGTTCTAATGCAGCTAGTCTGCTGATTATAATTATGATGATGAAGCACAGCTCAAGTTGCCGGTTTGCTCATGATGATGGTATAATAATACCGTGTGTACTGTTTTAATAGTACTTACTTAAAACTAGTAATATTAATTATAATAGTATCAAATATGAAGACGGATAAATGAGTTATTGCGGTGCAAAAACAAGAGCTGAGAATATTATTTTTTGCAGTCTGCATAAGTCAAGTTTAAAGCTGTTCGCTGAGGTTGAGGAATGCGCAAATTGCAACTAAATGAACAAGTTGTGCAGAGTGTTTGGTTTAATAGTGGCGGGATGAGTGAAGGGGTATATTATTCGATGAATTATTATTATTTTATTGAAAAACATCTATGATCCACTTGCTCTCTGTTGGTATTTCGCTACACGTGTGTTGATTACAATGAGTATCATCAAGTCTCCTATTAAAGCTGGATTACCGTCTGGCTGTACTAATGCGTTGACGGTCATCACGTGAAAAATGCTTGTAATAATGTAATTTTCTTTTTTTGATGAGAGATTTCGGCTGGGGGAACAGGTGAAACGTCGCTTGTCAGGCGGTGTGCTTCACGCAGACTCGTGGGGATTTTTTGACCACAATAACAAAAGCGAGACACACTGGGAAATATGGGCTTTTGCTCTACAACTCAACCTAAACTAAGATTTAAAAATTAGATGCGACTAATAAACGAAAACATTTTTCTTTTAAGCATGACGAACAACTCAATTCTTTTAGTTTCATTAAAACAGGCGAACAAATGT
Source organism: Salina celebensis (assembly GCA_036561885.1). Taxonomy (NCBI): domain Eukaryota; kingdom Metazoa; phylum Arthropoda; class Collembola; order Entomobryomorpha; family Paronellidae; genus Salina; species Salina celebensis. The sequence goes on along the minus strand of JAAXOA010002101.1, from coordinate 8,598 downwards.
ACTAAAAACTTGATGCACAACATGTTTTTTTCCTGTTAGCAAAAGGGAATCCCTTGACTAATTAGGAAAAATGTGCATCCAAGTATTTGTACAGACAGTCAGAGACACAAGTTAGTTTTTTGCTCTAAACTTCAAACTAGACGACCTTGAAAGATTCACAGAGTGCAGTTTTCGCTCATGTAAAACGTGGACATTTTGGCACGAAAGATAACAGTGTAGAGATTGGTAATAATAATCAATATCAAACAATTATAACAAGATAAGGCAACAAAATATGTTTGACTTTTTGCAGCCTGGCAGATTGGACGATTTATTTTATGCAAAGTAATAATTTCTCTTGCATAACTGTATGCGTGTATACATTTCAAAATGTTTGCACGGTTGTAAGTAAGATATCTCTTCAGGATATCAGGATTTTTTATTGTATGATTCACGATTATATGATATGGGTAATAAAAAACAATGACGACGAGAGACACAAGAGTATTTATTCATTTGTGTGATCCTATTTTCTGATAAAAAAAATTGACTGCTGTGTTGTTCTTATTAGTAATATTATTGTTATCACAGTCACTCGTCTATTTTGTCCATATATGCGTGAGGGTCGTAGAATCAGTAATCTTAATTGTTAACCTATACCTGTACGTGATGATGACGATGATGAAATAATGAGACATGTAGGAGAGCAATATAAAAATAATAAAAAAGTATCTTTTTTGCTCTGTTTGGTCACTCGTTGACGGTGCTGACATTACTCTGGAATTTTTATGGTTGATTAACAGAAATCTTTGTTTGTCAGTTTGAATGTGTTATGCACAAACAATGTTGTTTGTGGTTCGCCTATGCGTATTTTTTTGTATGAAAAAAAATTGTCAACGTCATTTTTTGCCTGAATCCATTGCACCGTTCACGTTTGATTAAAAAAGACCATTTAGCAATAAAAATCGCCGTAAAAACTTCACGGGCTGGTACAGAAAAAAGAAGAATGTCTTGTTTTGTCGTTTTTAATGATAATGATGATTACGACTACGAGTCGACTGTATACAAACTACTTGACCAACTTTACTCTTTAAACTACTTGAATCTGTGTGTCTCCTCGTGAACTTGAACAGATTCATCTTTCGACTCGTCTCTCCATAAATATAAAAAAAGGTACAAATCTTTTCTACATAAAACAACAGTAGATTATTATTATGAGTGTGTGTTAAAACGTACAAATGCACACGGCAATCGACTCAATGATGATACAATGAAGTTTTTTTTTATAAAGTCAATATAGCCTAAAGCTATTTTAAAACGACAAAAAAAAATCTTGTGTCATGTCTGTCCCATCTTGTAACATCTTTTCCCATTTATTCACGAGAAAACAACAATGAAGACAAAGACATTATACGATTTTTTTCTCTATCAAATCCTCTGTCATTTAATTCTCACATAAAAAACGAAGCCATCAGTCAGTTAAGTGAGTATTTAAATTCGTCGTCTACGCAGTCGATTATAATTTTCCGTAAAAAGGTGATATTCAGGTTTTTTCCCTCATCTTCAGTCGCCTTTTTCATCTTTTTATCAGTCACTCCATCATCGGTTTTGTACTCAAAACAACGTCAATAACGACAATGCGAAAAAAACGCTGTATTGTATCCCAGTTAAAATGGGCTTCTTTTTTTGTACAGCTACAAAATGGTCCTGCAAAGGCGGAAAATTGGTTGCTACATTGTTGTACTAAATACATTTTTTTTCAAAGCTACGTGGGCAATGGAGAAAAGACGACAGTGACTGTGGCAAAAATTGAAATTATTTTTTCTTGGTAAAATACATACGTGTGTGCAATATCTCCAACAAGATTTTCTACGTAAATGGTCACTTCTCATTGTCCTTCTTCTGAACAACATGATTGGAGATTATTTAGAAAAAAACTTAAGCGTACAGCGTTCTCTGTACGAGAATTTTTTTTTATCAGTTTCGCTAATCTCTCTAGACCATATAACGTTTAGGCAAAATGACTTTATGCGAAAAGCCTTAATGGCCAGTTGTAAAGTAAAGTTAATTTAGCAAAATCACGATTGCTTTGATCTTGCACTGGTGAAAATTCCACCCGTTTTAAAAACATGTCTGCTAAAAAACAAGATTGCTCAGACCTTTTTTTTATTATTATTTTTATTATATCACCACCATTCGTTTTTCTCCGCAATAAACGCTGCAATAACCCCCTGCCTTGTATAAAAAGGGGCAGGATAAAGAGATAGTTTTTTTTGTGTTATTTAAAAGAAAATCTTGTACTTGTTGCTTTTTTTTATTAGACATCTTTCTTCCTTCCTTCCTTCCTGCTACACTAACTCTTGCTAAACTGTTTCTCTCTGCCAGGTTCTTTTCTTTTCTTTGCTCCAGAAAACGCAGTGAAAAAAAGAGTCATCATCATGAATAAGAATTGGCCATTTTTCGCCCTCGAAAATTACTCTTCTCTTTTTTTATTACACCCAGTTGGATATAATATCTTGTCGAGGAAGATGAAAGGAGAGAACAATAAAAGGATATAAATACCATTCATTTTCAGTCTTTTTTTCACTCTCTCTGGGCCAAGGTCAATGCAATTGCAGTTTGCATCGAGATAATAGAAAAAAAAAAGTTTTCTCTTCAGCATATGATTTTTTTATGAAACTGAAAAATGGCTTGCAATCTATGTGTCTACTAAAAACCCTCCATGGAACGTAAAATATTGCGTAACAATGACCTAATAATAGCGTTTTACAAGCTGGCAATGATATGAGTATAAGCCCAGCTTATTTTCGCTGAATATGTTACTCTTATATAGCAATTTATCTAAAGCGTCAAGCTTCTTGTTGTGTCCTGTCACGGCAAAAGTAATACATAGTGATTGATTGATTATATTTTCCCTCTCACTCTCATTTAGCGAAAAACTGAATTATTTTCTTTACTGTTGTATGCACGTTCCTTGAAAATATGTGATACATCATAACTGTCCAAAAACGGCCAAGTTCATGCAGTCTAGTTACTGTGTTAGTGATCCTGGGTTAACTGTACCGAATCCCCTAATATGAGTTTTTTTCTATTATGACATAATGTGAAAATTGCAGAAGGGTTGACATATGTTACATAATAAGAATGTGTAACTCATCGTTGTGAAGAACCTGCTTTGCTTTTCTGTCACCGAACGGACAGCAAGTTTTTTTTGTGCTCAAAAGCTTTGCAACTCACAACAAAAGCTACACAACACCCTGAAAAGTTGAAAGGCAGAAAAAAATACAGTTGATAAAAACGTGTACGGTAAAGTTGCTTCCTCAGTCTGTATGTGAATAATTGGAGGATAATGAACACTATCGTTTCGTTATGGGTGGGTCACACCGTTTTCTACTCTGTCATAATGCATAATGAAAAGATACACCGACGACCAATATAACAGTTTTTCACAATCATACATAAGCAAGTATAGATTTTTGTGTGAAAGATTTTTGTGTTGTAGCCGTAGTGGAGACAAGAGGGAAGGGAATGAACGTTTACAGAAGAGACGAAAATTTTTTTGAAGAGAAAATGTGACAAAAGAGGTGAAAAACTGTTTGTTGGGACAGATGGATGGATAGACGACAAAAACGGACGGATGGGTAGATGGATGGGTGGCACATTTTTCCCAAAATGTTATGACGATCCTTCTCTTTTGGAATTCACTTTCTGCCTCTCTTTTCAATCTCACTTTTTGTTCCTCGACAAACCTCTCTGTTCGCTACAGTTGCTTTTCCAATGAATTTTTCGAAACAAAACAACAGCCGAATATAAAGAGATTTTTTCATGGCACAACGAAAGGCAAGCCAAAATGTAAACCAACACAAAACAGAGAGCCCTATGTGTAGCCGGTGCTTTCAAAGTATTCACCTTAGAAAATTGACGACAACACAGTTGCTACATAGTACAGGGAGTTATAATAGGCAGTGAAAATACGAGCTTATTATGATTATCATTACATTTTTAGGTTAGTTAAAATGAGAAGAATGGAAGAAAAGGAATAATGTAATAATGAAAATTGAATGAATGGAAAGGCATACCGAAAAGTATAAAAAAAGACGAGCGAGAGGCAAAACGCTTACAAAGTTTTTAGACATTTGCTCTCGACATCTTGTACACACCATCGTTCATCAATGAAAATCTCATGCATAGGTAATAAGCAATGAATAGAACAGGAGCTCCTTTCATTTTTTCCCCGGTTCCAAATGACTGAACATGAAAAAAGGTTCATCAAGAAGTCCTTTCTGAACTACTTCCTTTTTATGTTTCATATAAAATTTTTGTGCAAATACACAACAGCAGCCCCCACAAACACTCAATGAATTAAATTTAATACGTAACAAAAAAATCACGTGTGTGCAAAACCTGCAACACTTTGGACAAAGCAGATGCGATGAAAAAAAAATCGATATTGATTCATTGAAAAGTAGAAAAAAAAAGTTACATGCTTTTAGTAGGTTTTTTTTACTAATCAGAGATGTTTTATATGAGAGACTGGTTTGCCCTGGAATGAGTTGCTTCTAATTATCAACCTTCAGACGGGTTGAACTCCTTCATCACGCTGATCGTCATTCTCACTTATCGATACGTGTAGAAATGTATAATGCATCATTGTTATGCATAATGCATGGCTACAAGCTCTTCGACTAATTACAAAGGACAAGACGACGATGATGATCACGGCGAAAGAAAATTTCGTTTGACTGCCGAGTAGATGGATGAGTATTTAGTGGAGTTTTGTGGCGGTGTGAAAATGGATTGATTGAAGAGAACGTCTCTGAGAAAGACAAAAGAGAGTTGAGATTTATGTGACGTTTCGCCCGACGACAACATCGCGAACACAAGAACACGTTCTACACACAACCATTCTAAATAATATTTTTGTCGATATATGTAGTGGTTTGTAGAGACTAATGCTGTTGAATTAGAATTGATGATGACGTGACCGGGTCCCTTTTTTCTTTACTCATTTCACAAAGTGCATCAACATCAGATTTGCTACAACAAGGCTATAAACTATGGAGCATAATGATGAGCGTTTAAATATTTATATTGATATATAAGTCAACACACTTATAACATGTTAATCTCAATTAATGGCTCAAGACATGTTGACTCTTTTATAGATTTTCTGTTCAGGTGGTAGTAAAGTGGTGACGATGAGATTGGCCGTTTATGACAAAAAGAAAATCTCTCTTCATTCAAAAGAAAGAAAAAAACAAGAGCTGAAGGAAGATGAAATAGTATACAAGGAAAAGGGTGTGGATTCTTCTTGTTTTTCTGTTGTGGTGATAATAAAAATAGTTGACTTGAAGATGAAGTCTTTTATTTTTTCTTTGCGGCAGAATGTTTTTTCCCCTTTTCTCGTCTCTCTACAGTGATCATGTTCTTTGCTTTCCTCACAGCTTTTGTTATCATCATCCTGTTCATGTGAGACTGAACTGAATAAATGTAGCAACTAATGATGATGGAGGGATTAATGAGCTTGATTTGCCTCTTAGGCATTTTTATAGACAAATAAAGAGGATTATTATTACCGTTTTGGACGGTGGTGTTGCCGGTGATAATACATCCGTACGTGTGCGCTTCACAACCGTTTTTTGTTATACACTGATCATCCTTTGCGACTCTTTTTTATACGCAATACAGTCAATGTTCCGTCAAAGTGAGTGTGGAAGATGATGGTGCATAACTCATAAATGAGCGCTTTTAAGACGGATGTAGTCAGGTTTATATAACATTTTTGTCAAGATGTGTGTATGCCACACAGTCTCATTACGACCGTCATTTTAATATGCTACTTATGGTTGTCGTTTTTTATACTACAAGAGCTCACATGTGTGATGCGCGCATGGAATGAGAATCTTGAGTATTTCTTTGATAATGAGTTTAAGGAGTCATTATGAGATAGGCTCCCTGCCGGGAATAATCTAAAGAGACGCTGTGGACGACCTCGGAGAGGTAAATGCATAAGCGCACATATGTGTGCATTTTTGCTCCTGCATGGAAAGCCACGTTCAATATTCTTTCCAGGTATAACATTTTTCATCTTTTTCCTTATAGATTCCTCCGTGATGAGCAAGTTTTTCGTAGTGCTGCTGCGTAAAATTCTTATGGTGTTCAGGAATATGTATTTTTTTCCATTACTAGAGTCCACATTTAGTTAAATGAACTGTGTAGTACAAAGTTGTGTTCGGGATTTTCCTTGAGTAGTCTTCTCTGAACCCCCAGAGGCATGTAGATACCTTTTGGCCGATGATGATATCCCGCTGTGCCTTATACCAAAAAGCTGTTTCGTATAATATTTTTTCCCCTGATAGTGCTGCTCCTGCTTCGTGTCTCATATCGAAACAGTGAGGTCTCGTTTTGACCTTGTTCTAATACGTTTTCATCCTGACGATACTTTGTTCTCATGCCATATGACTATTAATGTTCAAACGCACTCAGCTCCAATATTTATCTCCATTTGTTTCTCCTCCGTATTTCAAAATATCTCCGGATTCTCGATACTAATTTCAAATCGTACACGTTCAGATTTTCAAAAGATTTATTCATGTATTGTAGGGAAAATTTGTGTTGGTTTCGCACGACAGCGCGCATCACCGCACCAGTAGTAAGTAGACTGGTCTTGTAAATCTACCGCTGCAAGGCCCGCCCGCACTACGGAAAAATAAACTTGATAATAAGTGTATCCTTTCTATTTTAAGTGGTCCTTTTGACATCAAATTCAATTGTGGTTTCAATCCTGTGATTTTCTCTTACGGGATACTACCGCAGAACCACACCCATCATAAAAAGATGAGCAAGAGCAAGTTCGATGAGTACCCGCACGAGGAGGAGTACGCTTTTTGGAAAAGGTCTCTAACTCCTATCACCAGATCACATCCCATCGCGTAATCAACATGTCTTGAATATGATATTGCTATCAGTGTCAGTATCGTCATAAAAATGCATACTCTCCAAGGAGTTGAAAAAAAAGAACGAGCAAAATGCATCAGCAAAATTGTTTCTTTTCACAAAAACCCGTCGTTATTTTTACACCTCTAGAGAATCCTCATCTTTTATTTAGAATTCAAAGTGCATATTCGGAGAAAATGGAAACAAGTCTAAATCCCTAACCATAACTTACTGCTCTTCTGAGAATAGGGTGGGAAATGTGGGTTGGATTCAGCCAAAGCTATATTTTCTCGTAATAAAGCTCTACTCCTTGACATGGCTCAAAATTGGTTTCTTCCAACACCCGAAATAAAGAGATCTATTTTATCTTTGTTCATTTTTCTCGTAATGAAAATCTATTTGTATGCAGGGCAATCCGGCTATAGGGTCAGTGTAAAACTTCATATTATGAAGGCACACAACCTGCGATGATGCAACTTTCGCTGCCCCATTAAAATTTGCACTTGTCATAATGATTACACTAGTTTTGATGTGTTTGCACTGCTATAACTCTTCCAAAACTTCCCATTTGAGTGTCAACCGATAAACATCTTGAAGCGATCTTCATCAATGGATAAAAACATGCAAACAAATAAATTGAACATCAAATCAACACTTTGCCCTGTACAATCACATTCTTGAGTATTCTTGTTAGGAGTAAAGTGCTCGTCCGTTTTTATCGGAATTTCAGATCTTCAGAATAAAAAAAAACTCTTATTTCCCATTTTACACTCAACCAGACATGATTATCACATCACCACTGCCACCACCACCGATCTAAAACATGGGCCAAGCCTCTTGATTTTTTTTGCGAACCCAGTTTTAAGTTGCTGTGGTGCCGTGTGGCATTCTATCCAACATACGCTCAACGTACGTCGTATCAATCAAAAACTTTTTCGTACGCCTTTTGGACTCTATTTGCCACTACATCCGTGTGATAGCCTTTGATAGCACAGTTGACTTTCGTCAAATATGTCGTGTCTTGATTTGATAACGTGTGTCTCCTCAAGTTTCTCTAAAAATCGTATTTTGATTTGTGCAAAAATTCTGACGCGAAAAATCTCTCATAATGAAAACCAGGGCTTGGCCAAACATTTTAGTCTGTAAGGTGGTATGAATTGTGAAATGCCCAACCTTCACTTTAACATTGTCGAAAAACAAATCCACTACAACAACCTTGATTACATTACATAATTGAAATTTCCATAGAATGCATAAAATGCATGGTCCCGTGTAAATCAAGCGTTTTCATCTGTCCTTCTCAGAACGTATACACTTTTCCGCTTCATTTTTTTCTCTCTCTTGGCACAGGCGACGTATTTATGATGAAATTATGTACTAATATAATCAAGCTTGTAAGCAAACGATCATCAGAACTTTTGAATATATGTTTTTTTACTCCGAAGGTTCTTCTACTCACGCTATCATGAATATTTTTTTGTAATCCGTCGCATATCCCATCTTGCACAGCGGGAGATGACGAATACATATAAGAGCTTCTTCAAAAAATTGTTCCCTTATAGGGTATTATATTTTTTTCATATAAAAAAGACGATCGCAGCATCACAGGTACGACAACAATACAACCTCGCGTACTATGAGTACAACAGAGAACACGGTAATAATCAGGAGGGGTACTCAAAT
>JAAXOA010002100.1:0-14013 GCA_036561885.1 Salina celebensis | reverse complement strand
ATTTTCGCGAGATGAGTTGTACACTTCGGAAGATGGCTTTGATCTTCGTCTTGGAGCTGGCTTCACCGTTATACCGGTGTCATTTTCGGCGTCTTTTAAATTAGTAACAATTATTTCCTTGGGGGTCTCATATAAACTGTTGTCTCCACTCTCAGACCGGGTTGCAAGGCGTTGTTCCGGGGAATTTCGGAATTCAGCTCCGTGGATTTCATCCGTTGTGGAAAACCCACTGTCTGACTGGGTGCGAACTATTTTGTCTGTGTTGCTTCTGCCAAACCGGCCAAATCTTTTGAGACTTTCTTTAAATCGCTGAACTTTCCCTCCATCAATTTTCAGAGGCTGTTTACTACTTTCACCAGAATTAACACTGGAATCAACCACATCAACTGAGTGCCTTTTCCCGAGCTTGAGTTGATTTTGTTTTGCAGGTAGACTTGGAACAACTCCTAATTTCTGAATTAGCTCAACAGAGCCAAACTTTTGTAGGTTGTACTTGTCGCCAAACAGAACTGATGAAGTTTTCAAACCACTTCCGGTTTTATCAACGTTTGAAAGTTCTCCAACTTTCCCTTGTTTCCTGATAACCTCCACAAGAACAACGTCAGAGGATCCTGAAGTATCGCCCAACTTGAACGGGTCTAATCTTCCCCCATTGGCTTTCCCATATGTGGTATGAACTTCATGAATGTCTGTCAATGAGCTGTATATATGATCATTTGGCGTGTTTGAAGTTAGTGGTGGTGACGGTGAGTAACTTGTGTTAGCACTGTTGTTACTCGGCGGGTATCCCAAACTGCTTTCGACTTCTATCACTTTGAGTATCGTCATCAACGCTCATGGCAAGCCCGCTAGGGGAACGATGATGACTAGCCACATGGCATCCACTTGAAGTACTGCTATTTGTACGTGACCCTGACTCACCTTCCAAATCGGACGGAGATTTTACTTGGTTTCGCACAAACGTAAAATTAGAATTGGCTCCCTGATGGGGAATCACAACTGTCAATGGTACCACCTGCACTACTCTTTTTCCCATCAGTTTGGGCAAACTTATAGAGAGGGTTAAAAAATGGTTGTTGCTCTGATTCTTCTTGCTCGTCTAAGTGTATGCGTTGCAGAGAATTTCGACGATGATGATGCGGAGTCTCTCCGTTTCCTCCTAGTGTGTAGCTCTCGTCATCCACAAAATAATCACCTTCTTCCTCTCCTTCGTCTTCAGAGGAGCTTTTTCCAACCCCTTTTCTTCCTTTTTCTTTGTTGCGGTATACAAGACTGGGACTTGAGCTGTACGACTTGAGGTTGCTCCCAGTTGCACGCTTACTCACACTCACACCACTTGCAACAGATTGACGAGAAGACAGACGGGAGGAAGGTATGGGTGGTGTTTCTGCTGCTTTTATTATTCCACCTGTTGGTTGACAGGAAAGAGAAAGAACATAAAGCAAACAATGACGAGAATGACTGTTAATTCTTTGCCTGCATGGTGTATCAAACGTAAACCCAAAATGAAAAAAATTAACGTATGAATTAATACCTGAACAGTGTATAAAATACCGGTAGGTTCTAATTTGCTATTCTGTTTTGAAGTTTCTATTTTTTCATACAGGATATGATAATGTTTTTGCGTCAGACCACGAGGATCTTATGTTGCCCACAAACAAAAAACGTTTAAAAGATGATTAAATGGGTTTTCTGTTTGTTAGCGTTGTGTATGAAGGAGAAAAATAGTCTTCTCAAATTGAATCATTTCTGGTGTCCTCAAATCAAACGCTTCTTTTAGTTTTGTGCATCGTGCAACATGAATGTTTGTGGTGGTTTGTTATGGTGCATTGAGTACAAAAACAAAATGAAAACTGAGCCCTACCGCAGCAGGAAGAGGGGCATCAAACGCTTAACATTTTTGTTTTTTAACTTGGAGGGGGAATGACATGGCACTGCTAACAAAAACACTACAACGATCAAATGGAGCATTTTGTATTTTATGTAAACATGGTTTAAAAAGCAGAACAAGCATCATCATAAAGGAGTATGTGATGGGTGCATTTTAAAATTAGTCTTTTGCTTATTTAACGCATCACAAACTTTATAAATCAAACTCTTCATCTTTCAGCCGAGAGGTTCACCTGTTGTTACATTTTGAACTATTTATGAAGGCATCAAAACAAATTTTATGAGACAAGCTTTCATGTGGTAGTGAGCATCTTATGATCAAAAAACAAAAAATACTTCTTCTTTGATCTGGGAACGACATGACATAAATAGAATCAAAATCACAAGTACAGGTTTTATGATGAAAAGTTTCCGATTGACTAAGGTCTGATTTGCAAACAGACAAGTAGGTAGATTTGTAACAGGTAACAACATACAAGTCACGAAAAATATGCGGTTGTTAGTGTTTGGTTTTATGAGTTTATACATGTCAACTTTCCTTTAAATTGTAAACTATTTTTACACAACTCACTGGCATTTTATGGGATTTCTCTGTAGACGTGATTTATTTGATTGTGGCATGGGTTATTTTAAAAAATATGATTTATAAACGCTTCACTAGTTTCGTATGTCACATCAAAAGGGTGCAAAATGTAGACTATAAAGATGTGCTTTCTCGTTTTTACAATTGTCATTAAATTATCAGAAAAAGTGATAACAATAAGTTTTGAACATTTTTTTACACGAAAGTGAAACTCCTAAAAAACAGTAAATCCACCAGAGCGCAATTAGTTGATGAAGATTGCTCTGTATGGTATGAGTTTGTTTCAATTTTTATTCGTGTCGCAAAATTACTCATCGTAAAAAGTTTACAATCCTTTTGGTTTTGAAAATGGTAACGCAGAGAACGTGACAGGCCCAGGACATAAACGGTTTGTTTCTACAATAAATCCCCTTTAAGCTGTGCAATTAGCCATTCCAAAATCGCCCGAAGCATAGTGATAGTGATGGTAAATCATCAGTCTCCTCTTCATATAGATAGTTTCATTTTTGACGGGTGCACAACATACGAAAATAACTTGGACGGAGACAGATTCATGTTACAAATTGGATGAGTTATAAACTGACACCTGAGTACAAATTTATAATGTAGTTTGTTCCGTTTTAGATATTCAAAATATATTCATGGGGCGCGGTTGGTTTTTCGCATTTATTGGCCAGGCAATAAGGTTGAAAGGAAGATATGAATCGTTATGATGTATGAAACTTCATTTAAAATTTTTAAATTGACTGATAACGCGTAAAACTTAAGTAGGTACTTTTGCTACCATTTGATTTGAATAGTTAGAGAAATCATAAAAATGTTTTATTTGAGTTTATACATCGTTTTTAATTCTGAACTGTAATTGAGGTGGCGCATGAGTTCAAGGTAATAAAATCTAATTTTGTTCTTTGATCTCTCGATTAGCTCGTTTCCTATCCTTAAATTTAAGGATCCTGAATGAATCTTGGTCTATATATTATCTATCAAGTGTAACGTTCTGCAAGTATGTATGTTATGGGAAAGCATTTTATCATCCAAATAATATTTCCCTTAAAAGTCAGACATTCGTAAATTGGGTTGCCTAAACAGGCTGTTTTATATTTTTAAAACTTACAAACACATTCATTACTTACATACAACATACGTTAGTAGACAAAGTGGACAAAGTTCATTAATGCAACTCAAAGGCATTTCTGAAAATGATTTGAGAGTTGAGAGAACTTATATGCAACAATGTTTGCTGGGAAATGTTTGTTTTCCCGTGAATTGCAAGGTGCTTCACAATTTATTATTATGCTTTGCATACACTTTGACAATAACGGCCGGTCTGGTCAGATGTAGGATATTGCTCTGTTCCAAAGCACCGCCAATATTCGACCGATTTATTTTAACGTGCCATCCAATAACTCATCGCATCAATGAGCATGCATCATAGACTAATACTTGGATTATGTGCTATATTTAATGATGTCCTTGCTACTTTAGTATGCTTTTTTTCGTATGAGTCGGTAAAAACAATTTATGCTGCTCCAGTTTTGTGAGCAAACTAATGTGAAGCCATATTTCACGAAGACTAAACAACTCCAGTAGTAAATCATTCAGTATCCTTTGTCGCAAATATAACAAAACATTGCCACTTCGGGGTTTTTTCACATAACTTTGGCCGTATAAGAGTAATTTGCCTAACACAAATATTAGTATGCTCTATTTCTCAATTCAATTTACCAGGAAGACGACATAATGCAAACTATTAATTCAATATGAGGGTGTTTGCACATTTATTGTGGACACTATATGGCCTGATCTGTCGTTTTAAGACACATGATGATTCACATTTCAGATCATGAGAAATAACTTTTGTGATTCAGGGATTACGATGGACCTGCCGTATGATATGATTGTGTTATGATGATAGTGATTTTGTTTAGTAGGAAATCAAAGTTGAAAGTTTGCTCGATTTTTGTAAGTTTAAAAAACGAAAACTTCTATATGAATCAGAGGTGTGAAAATTTCTGGTACTGTTAATCAATGTTTTGTGTAGAAGGTATCTTGTGCGTGACTATTTTAAACTACTTTGGCTAATTCGACATACTTGTACGCGTGAACTCAACCTTTGATTAATTTTGCACGTCGCACATTTTACTAAAACACTCACTTTAACAAGATGCTGATGTTCATACACAGTAATGTTTTTTATTTGCAGCGTAAATCCAAACTAATACTGAATATCATATACTTATAACTTATAGGGTATTAAGTATCATTGCTCATATAAGGTTGTTTTCGTACCTTTGTTTGACTTCAGCAATCCAACTATTACGAACTGTTCTCTTTGGTATAGTTGCTGCCAACTCTGGCCCAAGATTACGGTATCGGCCATTGACTGGAGACGCAGGTGGGGTGTACTCCAGCGATGAAGCATCCGGATTATCTGTATGAACAGGAAAAACAAATAAAAGTCAATAAACAACTGGTGACACAAATAATACTTCACAATTCCAGCAATGTGGCGGAAGTGTAGGTGTTGTTTGTATGGTCCACATTTCATGCAATGTATCCGTGTTTTTCAAATCGAAGTAAACAACTTGAATGAATTCAACTTCCTAATACAAATTACGCCATTTTAAAGATTGATCTCTTAACCGATTTGATTATACATATAGTACATATAGTGAAAGAACGTACTACTGATTCGTATTGTTTCCGACAAACCCACAACATTATCACCACTTCCACGCGGCCTGGGGGATGGTGGACGCTCCTGCGAGTTACTCATCTCAAGTTTGCAATTAGGCCAAAGACGCCTTTATATTTTAATCATTTTCAATGCACATTGTATTCTATAAAACAGATGAGTTTTCATGTAATCTGCTTCCGTATTCCTTATCACTTCATTTACACCAATGAATCTCATCAAAACATAGCCAAATTAAGAATTCCCTGCATTCTTTTTTAGATACTTTGTTCTTTCCCCAGTTGGAATTCTAGTTTTGATGAGATTTTTTTAAAATCATCACCGAAACAAAGGCATCAAACTGGCATTCAAATGATATTCCTTAACAATCCGCACTAAAATCACCGTCACCTGTGCTCGTGGCACAAATTGTGATTTGATTTTATTGTTGGTCAACTTGTTATGCACGATATTCACAAAATCACAAAACTTTTTCTTTTATCAGCAACACCATTTCTGCCAAATCTTAATTTTGAACTTATCTACTCACTCGTTTCAAAGAAACTGATTGCCCTGTTTCTTACGAATTTGGTACAACAACAGTGAGTCTTATGAAAATATTTATTTACGTGTGAGTGCATCCCTTCGGAAAATTGCGAAAAATAACTGTACTATCAATATTTTGAATCGTCTTGAAAATTTTTTGATATGTACACCATAAAAATTGGACTTACAAGTGTGAGGATTGTAAGCTAAAGTTATGAAAGCTAAGAAAAATGTTTTTAACCCATTACCCATGACTTCATCCCAGCTCATTGAGACGTGTAATGCACAAAGATGGTAATTAACAAGTTGGTGTTGTTTTGCTCGAAATCTGATTCAAAAACTGTTTTACTAAAATTAATAAACATTTCAAATCCTTCCCCTGCAGTGTATATTTTGAGAGCACAAATTATAGAAAATTACGGCAAAAAACAGTCATTGTAGGTCAGCAGTAGTGACGGTATCAACTCAACCAAGCCGATATATGCTCTGTTCACTCTCTGAGTGTAGATTTTTCGTAACATCTCACGTGTAAAAACAAGACAAAAAATCGTTTTTTGATCATTTTTTAAAGTTTCTAAATTACCAAGTGTTAAACATGAATTTGTACAGTATCAAACCGCACTACACCCTATCATCATTGTATTTATGTATGGCTCTTTTGTAAGTTATACCTCTAAGATAATACTACTTCTTCAGTAGGTAAATAGTCATTTTTTTTGTTAAATTTTTGAATCAAAACGTATTATTTATTCACACCTTGAAAATGCACAATGCTATTATGCTTTCTATTAAGGAAAAATTCATCCATGGTCTACTTCATTTTAGCTACTTGTTTTGGAGTATCCTCTCCATCCCTTAAACCTCGCCGTGCAAAACCATGAAGGAAGAAAGATTTTTAAATAGGAGGGAAATCCTCTCTATTGGTGTTACATAGTAAAATATAATAGTTTTATACTGATTAGAGTGTATGTGCAGAATATTATGGTTTTTCTCGACAATCTTCCCCATTGTAAACTGCAATCGAGTATTTTTGTTGTCAGTGTGTGAACATGAAATGCGTATCAGATCAGACGTAAATTGCAATTTCTTTCATAACACGTTGACTTATCAGACCAGGCATAAGAGCGCCAGGAGTAATTCGTTGAGGAAGATGTCATAAAAATGTACTGGCACTGTGCAAAATATTAGCATGAATTTGAAGTGCATACAAAGTTGATTTGCATTACGGTTGAAAAATTATTGCCGAGTGTCACTGCGTTATTGGTTTTTCAGTTAAACTCCTTGTTGCTTTAAGTATTTGCTAAATGCTTCATTAAGACAACATATTAAAGAAACTTTAATCGTACGCAATGACGATAAACCTTCGAATTATTAAAGAAAGGATATCATTTTTCATTTTGGATGAAGGAACTCGTAAATTTAGTAGAAAGTGAAGCTGTCTGATTCGGATAATGTTGTTTTATGAAGACAAGTAGTACACATGTCCTGTCGTCTGATTGTTTGCAATATTTTAGGCTTTCCTTATCACGACACAATCGGATGCATGCAACAATACAACTATTATGTGACAAAATGTGTACATAAATGGATGGGATTCCTGAAAAGGCTACAAGTATGAAATTACGACAATTATGTTCATTATGAAAATTGTTAGCGTATGTCTTTTGTCAGCAATACAACACTGCAAAATGCACGATTGTTGGAAGTTTTGAATCGTATGGCAGAAAATTGAAAATATAAGGAAATTCAATTGGTATACAAACGTCGACGATAGATCAAAAATTTAAAATGTTTTTGTATTAAATGAATAGTTCCGTACATTGAACCGAAACTGACTATTTTTGCGGTCATAAACTTTTCGGGCTTTCTTCTATGCCATAATTCTTAATTCTAAAGAAACACGGCATCATTTCCAAAATCCCAAACGACAACTTCAGAAGGTACATAGGAACAGAATTCTCACGCTCAGAAACAAAGGTTGCGTCATTGCATGCAATGCATAACTGCCAGAATTTGTAGCAACATGTAGCAACATGGCTGCTTGTTCCAAGAAAGTTGAAAATTTAGTTTGGTTGTTTGTTTTAGAACCGACGCTGAACGAAGTCCTGGATTTGATGACGAATCTTTGAGGTTTCCAGGATAATATGATAAGATTTCGTCTATAACCATAACAAATGCAACAAATGAGTGTTCGGTTGCTAGCAGAAAATGTACATAGATTCAGTAAGATTCCAGGCTGCCAGCTTCTCCTTGACGACAAACCCATTGACATCAGGATGTCCAGAGTCCAAACGAACTATGCTGGCGCAGTAAACGTCCGGTGCTTGTTACATGATCATCCAGGCCTCCTTCAACCGGTACAGTAAAACAAACTACTCAACGTGTGCGGGTGCGGATACCTTCAGAAAATGTGTGTTTAGGTATTTTACACATTTAAAATGGAAAAAAAGTTCGTCTATTCGTAATAAAGGCCCTAGTACTAAATTAGTAGACTTTGACCTTTACAATATTATAGGTTACATTAATTACATAAGACAAGAAATGTTTGTAGCAACAGCATCTCTGTTACAATTTGTGCAACTAACTCTGGCTACAAATTTAGACGCAAACAATCCACTTTTGCTATTCAGACTATTCATTGTTTGCTGTTTAACCCTTCGCCGCACTCAAGTAGTAATCATGATTATGAAAAATGATGGTGCACATGTCAATCAGAAGCAAAATAGAGTGCGATCTGATCAAAAGTGCATGATGTGCTACATGAGAACAACAAGGAAGGAATTTGCACTTGCTCTGCTCTTGTTATTGATGAATGACAGGGAATACTACGCCCAACTAATAGCTTTGCCAAGATCAGAGGTTTTAATAACTTTTCGTAATAATAGCTTCATTATATTTTCCCTCTCCTTCCCACACAATGATTTTCTTCCGTTAATGCTTGTAATAATGAAACACATTGTGTTAATCCCTCAAGTGAGCAGGTGGAGGAGCCGTTTAAAAACGGTTGCACAAGACTTAAATGTGTTTATCAAACAATGCCACAACCATGACTTTCTGCATTACACTCACTTCTCAATCTAAAACCTGCCTACATCACCTTATGGAAACTCTTACGGGGGCCATAGTGACAAATCACAAATCATTCTTTGAATTAAGAATAGAACATAAGCACAATAACACCCATAATCTTAAGGATTTTTTGTGTACAACCGCCTAAAAGTGTGTCTCCTTCGGATGTTGCACAACCAATTTGTAAAAAAATCTTTTTAGTCATTGTTCTCATCATTATACCATTGATGACTCTGGCTAAGATGAGTTCGATGGTGATTAGTACTCTCGAAAATTGGCATGATTGCATGATCCGCTCCTACAGCATCATGCCCAAAATCTAATAAGATGATGATGTTCAAATTGGTGGGACATGCATTTCAGGGCAATGACAACGTAGTTTTCATTGTTATTTTTATTATTACATGATTTTCCATCAACGAAAGTGGCTATTATGCAAACCCTCATGACCAGACTACGTCAGCATATAAACAAAAAATCTATCATGTTGTACGTGAATATTGAGTTGGCAACTTGTTTGAGAATGATTCATTCATCTATTCATCTTTGTCTAAGAATTGCATACAAACACCAAATAAAAATTATATTAAAAAAAATACAAGACTAACCTGGACTTGCAAGTGAATCTGGTCTGCTTGGAGAATCTTTTCCACTTGCATCGACCCCTTGCAATGACAAATATATTTGAGGGGATGTTCCTTTAAATAAAGACGGTCCTCCATGAAACCATGGCGATGCACCGATCCCAGAATAACTATGACGATTTGCTTGACTGCTTTCTCCAGTCGTGCCTATTGCAAAACATCTTTGCAGTGGAGTTTTCCTGTATACAACATCTTCCCCACTGCTTTTACTGTTGTCTTCTTTTTGCACTAGTTCCTTATGGTGAGTCCCACTGGTTGCATACCTTGGTGATGTGGCATGGTGTCCGTCTCCAGTAACCAATTTCTTAGCTTCACTGGCTTCCTCTGTTACAAAGCGTCCTTGATGATCAGGGACGTAGATTGCACGATCATCGTCAGGAGGTGCAATGGCACGGATTTTAGGTGGTCCATCAGACCAACTCCTGAGAACGACGAGGGACATTTTCCCATTTGAATTCATTGTTACTTATTGATTAACAACACAAATCATTAGAATCAAGATACTTCTGAAACTGTTCACTTCAACTGTCAACCTGATTATATTTTTTTTGCAGGGAACTAATCTTGAACTTGTCACTGTGTGTCTATTAAATGAATCGCACTTTATTACTAAAACTTGTATGCGTGGAGTTTGTTGTGATTGAAGCGATATAAAGTTAAAAGGTCTAATTCAGGTATGATCCGTTTGACAAGTGTCCTCCTATGACTTCGTATGTGATTTGTACGTGATTGTATTTGATAGTTGTGCTGCTTCATGTTTCTTGTCCTACACTTTTTTGTTTTTTGTTGAGTTTTATTTTCAATACACTTTCGAGCCCATAAATAATGTTGAACTTGTCAAGAGCAGCGTAATAATAATATAATTTGGTTCAAAAACAGATTATTATTACATTAGCGTGTTGACAGCGGTATAGGTTGGAGACAAAAAAAAACGAATCACAAAGTTTTAGGTAGCTGTTTTGGTACCACTCATAACACCCTAGATCTATCCTGCTAGGTACATGGTTTTGTTTATTGGTACAAAACCTAAAGAAATTTCATTTTCTTCAACAAAAAAACACGCAACACAACCAAAAGTCGTTATCGTTCACTAGTCCAACGATGTGTATCTTGTGTTGGAACTCGTTGCACTACATTCCACGCGTCGTTAGACCATCATTCCTGTTTTTTGTTCAAGAAAGTTTTGTTTTTGTCGCAGCACTTGAATATTGAATTACGATGGAGTAAGAAAACTGTTCCCAATCCAATAAACACAAAGGACTTAAATATGCAGGAATGCTGGAATAATATCCGGTAACTGGATGGATCGTTACATAAACATGGATATGAATGAACGAAAGTTTTATTGAGGACCGCACACTTCTCGCCGAATAAAAAATCTTCACAATAGAAAAAAAAATCACAATGCTTAGTCAATACAGTATTTTTTATAAAATATATCGCGTGTTTCCTTATTATCTCTTCTACTATTTCTCAGAAAGAACCGTGTTTTTCTGTCAATTTTGTTGTCAACATTATTATCATTATTAGAGACGAATGGCTACTCTCTTTCAAATTATATCACATTTACAGATGCAAGCTATTACGATTCATAGAAATTTTAAGTTTTTACTATGTGTATGAAAAAAAATGTACTATGAAACGTGTGTGATTGCTTGGATCTGAGGGGAAAAGACCCTGAAATTTGATTTACTTCTTTACAAGAGCAAAAATATGAGTAAATAGGGATATTTTTTGCTTACTACGTGTGCACGCAATGTGACGCGAGCTCTGAGTAAGCTATCAGTTAAGTACATATTTTTTTGTCTAATGCCATAACAAACTGAAAGACTTAAGTAAGGAAATCATTTTGCCAGTTTCTATTTATCTTTTTCTTGCTGTAATGCTCATGCTTCCTACATTCTTCTGATGCAAGAGTAATTACTGAGAAATGTGGCAGACTTATCACGTTGTTGGCTTGATTTCAATGATTTTGCCGTAAAACTCATAAAAAGCAAACTTTTAGATATTAGCTAAGAAGCCTGCCATTCCACCTGTAATCCCTATTATTAGGTAACCCGTAAAACTGATATGTTTTATAGCAGAGAATATCTAATATAAATATATGGTCTAAAAACCTACCTAAATGCATGCATCATGAATCGTGCTTAATCAGATACAAATCTGCAAACTTTAACATTGCTTCGGATATGAGCCCCAAAATGGTTCGCGAAAACTGTTGGTCTTCTAACGAAATCTTGACTGCATTTTGGTTGTGTGCAACTATTTTTTTTTCATACAGCCTCACGGTAGTCAAGTTATTTAGACATTAGACAGCTCCTTGGTGGGTAATTGACAGACGTAAAGTATGTGTGTTACTACTCTTTAATCAGTTAACGAAAGATTCAGTTACTGAAATCACTTTGTTCGTTCATCTGTCCGATAAATTACATTTTTATGTAATGCAAAAGTTTTATGAGGAATATTGCACTTTGTAAGAGAGTCTCCTGCTTTAGCTACGAACTAACCGTTCACATGATTTCAGGTGAGAGGGCTTGATTTTGTATAACTGAGCGTACTATCAGACAGAATCACTATAACTATCAAGTTTAACAATAACTGGACTGTTTTATTCGGTATTCTTTACTTACTTAAGCAAACTACGCTTGAAGCCACACCATTTTGCTCTGTTTCGGAAAGTTTTATTTTCATAAATATGTAAACAGTTTAGACAATTTGCTTGTGTTTTGATTCATAATGTATCCCTTTTCCGTTCATTTTAACCTTAAACTAATTATAAAAATGAATATGATGCTTATTAAACCAAAATGACGCTTTGGAAAGGATTTTCAAAACAATTTTCGACAGTTTCACCCTTAGCTATGAGTGTATATAATTTGTATGTGCCCTGTATTTTCATGAATAAAAACCTGGTTATGAACACATTGCATTGAATGCAGTGTTTCAAAGTATAAAATCTGTGGAAATAATGTTGTTGTCATCAGTTCTGCAACAGAAGACAAAACAAAATTTGTGGAGCTTCTTGTGTCATTAAAAAATGCACGGAAGTTTATGTCATCCTTTTCCTTATGCTATGCATCATGACATGACAACTATCAAGCAAACTATGCAAGTTCAGATGATGGTAATTGAAGCGAAAAAGGCGATTAGGAAAGTATTAAGTACCTATACGCAAACAGGACATAAACAAAATCCTTTTATAGCTTCTTTCGCATGCTTCTTCTTTTACACTTGCACTTTTACAAAATAGTTGCTATCTTATAAGAGATAAAAGTGAAAAAAGAAACGTTCTTCCGAAAAGAAAATCACAGTTGACACTTAAGATTTGTTTGTCTAGCACCATAATCAGTAAACGATAAGATTCAAAGGGTTCATGTACTCACCCAGTCACTCCACAAGAACCACTCAACACACTCGGTCGTTTATGAATGAATTCTTTTTTTACTGCATGCAAATGAGTAGTTCTACATCTTGTTTGCAGTAATCCACTGATGTTTAGTGTTAAAATGGCAGACTTGTCGCCTGCCGCTGAAAAACGTGAAACACCTTAACAACAGCAAAAATCATAATGCCACACACTGGCGCAAGCGAACAGTGGATTTGTATGTTTGAACAAGATTTCTGCATAGCCACCACAAAATGTTTTACAATCGTTGCTTAAACAAAACTCTGAAGGCACATGTGCAGGAATATATAACTACGGCAAAAAAAAATCAGAGGACGAAACTTATCAAGAGTCAAAAGCCGAGTGTGATGTTGCAGAGCGCACGCTCCCAATGAAAATTGAAATGAGTATAATAAGCCCAGTCGCACGGTTACGTGTTGCCGAATAAATTCATTATTTAATGCACACACAACACAATAAACTGACTAACGACGACTGCTGGTGCTGACGGGATGATTGTTAGATATGCAAAAAATATATACTGTTTTTGCGCTAGCCGTTGATGATGATGACGGATGACGATAGTATTATAAAATCTACTGTTTCACATTCTACAACTGTAATGATTCAAGTTCTAACATAGGAATTCAAATGAATGTGTACATGAGTAACGCAAGTATCCACTTACTTTCAGAGACTAAACTTAAAAATAAACATAATAGTCTCTCTGTTTGCTGCATAACAATTGTTTTGTATCTGATACAGCTGGATAAAAAGTCGTTTAGTTTTACTTAAAAATCTCTTCCCAATGAGTAAATGTTCGTAAGTAAATCAACCACCACTGATGAGGATGTTTGCTCTATGAAAACGTAGTCATATTGCACACAGAAGTTATAGCTATCGACAGGAATATATGCTAATAATGACCATGCTCCAGAGCTTATTCCAATTACATACCATTTTTTTGCTTGCATACAAAGAAAATTATTTGCAATCTGCAAGAAACAAGGTACTCGTAATCTGCACAAAGTTGATTCAGCAATAAAGTCTATATATCACGAAATGATTCTTTATGCATAAAACACTGAAACAAATCATGCCCATATAAAGACTACTGGAAAAGAGAACATCATGGATCTAATAGCCCGCATGAAACTGATACTAGTAGCCATGAGCTATTTATCCGCAACATTTTTTCGAAAACTGGCTGTGGTCTGATATA
>JAAXOA010002099.1:0-14020 GCA_036561885.1 Salina celebensis | reverse complement strand
GATTTGATTTCAAGCCTATTTCTTTTCATTATTAGAAAAAGAAAACCATGGCTTTCTTAACTCTTAACCCTTTCATTCTTTTCAATTCTCTCCTTCCGGCTGGGCATGGAAAAAAGGTCAAAAATGAAAATGTCAAGGTACTTTGGCGTAAATGTGAAAAGATTGACGATAAGAAAGTGTGGATTCCTTGCGAGTGAGAGAGAACGAGAGTGTGTTCATTACGCTGGCATACATACAATCAGTTTCGTATAAATTTTCAAGTCTTTCTTTTCGTATAAATTACTCTTTCTTGTCTATTTGATTGTTTCCAGGCCATTTACGACATGTTAGGCACCAACTCCGCAAACAGACCACAGGACTCGGCTGAAGAGCGAGCCAAAAGTATTTTCGCCAAGATGGATGAGAACGGAGATGGTCAGCTGACACAAGAAGAGTTTCTCAAAGGATGCTTACAAGATGAAGAGCTGTCCAAAATGCTTGCACCCGGGTCGTAATATCTTTAGGATTTTTATAGAATCTAACAAAACCATACGCGGCTATATAAAATACCACATATTATTGTTGTCTAAAAAGTATGTTATGTTGTTATCCTAAACTATTATGCATTATATCGTAATTTTAATCTATTACAGCAGATAACTCGTTCAGATAAGTACTTCTTTCCGAAGAAAAATCAACTTTATATGGCTTTCCAAACAAATCCATGTTGCATCCATTTCATATTCACACGCACAAATGGGCAACAACAGAGTACTCAGCCCTCGCATAAAAATATATACAGCCTATAAAATCAATTGCAATTTCATAGCATATAACTAGCATAGATATTGCTATCAAACAAGTTTAACATGACTTCATTTCCAAGATATATCTGTCTCTTGGAAATGCGTTCCCAATGAGCTCCTTGAAGGGATCTTAGAGACGAGTTATCTCTTCAGTAAAGAAATTAGCGTCTAAAAATAACTGGAAAGTTTTTTTTCTAGTTTCATTTGGTAAAAACCAATCCCTTGTAATCACAGCGAAGATTTTCTTTTCAGAATTTGTCATAAAGTCTGTTAATCCTTTCACTTGTCATGTTAGCAGACATCCCTTTCAGCAGTTGACTTAATATTACGCGATACATTTTCGCAGCAAGATTTTTTTTTTTTGCAGAAAAGATGTACAGGTGAGAACTTGGAACGTGTGCAACCGAAAAATCCATAGAAATACAAAGGATAAGCTAAAGAAAGGATTGCGAAACCGATAGATGTGAAGTAATTGGAGCGGAAGAAAGTAATAATGAAAGTTTGAAATGTCTATGATTTTCGAGAGTAAAAAGGAAAGGAAACAGACAGGAAGATGCAAAACTAAGGCATGATAGGCAAAAGAAGCTGTCCATTGTATAAAACATAATCCATTCCATACAGGAAAAATAGATACTGAAAGAACCTAAACTGTCATAGACGACAAAACGGGAAAACAGGTTTAATTGATTTACTTTGTGGCATCTTTCAACTTGCACGGGAAAGGATCTAGCTCGAGACAGAGTTAAAGTGAGAGTGATGGACGGATTATTGAAACGGATATAAACCTGGAGCTGTTCCCGTATGAAAAATCCCACCTGCTTTTCTTCATTCCAATTTTTCTCAGACAGACAACTAAAATGAAGAATGGAAAAAATCGTTTTGGCTGGGTGATAAAGCATAACTTCCCATTTTTAGGCTGGCATAAAATAAGTACATTACAAGTTTTTTACCGGATATTTTCACTGATATATTTGTATTTTATTTGTTAGCAAGGCACAGATTTTTTGAGGTGCTTGGTGTACACACATGTGTATATTTTTCAACCATTTACAGCTGAAGAATTTCTTACAATTAGGTACATTTCCATAGTGATAAGGCCCTGTTGCATTTTTCTATCAAGAAACTTTATGTGTAAGAGAAAACGTAAGAAATGAAGGAAGAATGAGATTTTCATTCGCTCTCCTGGAATTTCAATAATTTCTCTCAAGCTATTATCTGTGGTGTTACATACAAAAACGGGCGTTCCATAACCCATTACTCAGTTTAATACATGGTGCTTGTTCAGAGGGTGACACTGAATGGCATCATTATCTTTATTAGGTGTTCATACATTTGTTAAACTTTATACATTTAGAAAAAAAAATACTATAAAATATAGTGTTCGTCGAGTGAATGCGATACTAACAATCAGACAAAAAAACTGGCACAGTTTTTTGAAGAAGTGCAACTTTAGCAGGAGGCGGAGTAAGTGACAAAACTTTTTTTGTCACGTTATTTCGTAACTGTCACAGTTCAATGTACTCGCAAAAACTAAAATATTCTGTATGTATACACACAAAAAATAATAATATTGGTATAGCAATACAGTTTAGAAGTAAGAACAATATTTTAAGGAGCTCATTCAGAACACTCGTCGTTTTCACACGCTGATCAGTTTCACACTCCTGAAAATAATCATTCTGATATGCATTCCTTCTAGATAGCGCACAGTTCATATAAATTGTAAAGAAGGACAGTTTTACATGCAACTCATTTTAGCGTTAAAATATTTCTCGTTTTTATAGAGCGGCAATAATCATGAAAATACTTCGCCGGGGAGAATAATATACAAAAGCTGGACTATTCACAGTTTTGATCGCTGTTTGTTACATATTCAATTTGTTCTAGTCTATTAAACATAATTACATAGAAGGTTAAAACTATAAAATATGGCTGTATATTTTCCAACGATTTAATGATTTCATGAAAAAACAACTTATAAAGTGAGAAAAAGACGAGAATAACAACAGTTGACAGTGTACATAAAACATACATAGTGTGTAGGATCCTCTATTGTACTTCCCTTTTACAAGAATAATAGAATTAAAACAGTTTGTCTTGAATCAGGGTCAGGAAAAACTTGAGTTTTTGCCGATTTACTAAAAATCGTTCTCTAAACACACAAAATGCTAACAAAATACTACTCAACCCTTAATTGCACCAAACTTTCATAGTTGCCTGTAACACATTTTTTCACTTACCCTCATCCCGAAGCAATAAAAAGCTATTAATGAATGTCGTCGTAAAAAGAAGATATCCTCACAATTTCCTGTTTGAAAGTAGCTTGTATAACTTTCACCCATAAATTTTTAACAAACATTTCTACAAAAAAAAAGTAACCAATCAAGCAACCTTTGTGTCCTTATACCAAAACAGTTTACCATTTATATATAAAAAAATATATACTATCGACTAAAATTACTCTCTATTTCTCTCCGACATCAATGGAAGGATGGAACTGTTTTATCTATCTCTGGTCCCTTGACTACTTCTAAAAATAACAAAAGCTTTTTCTTCGTGTTTTTAACATTTCCCTCTTGTTTGTTTGGACGATCAGCAGTGCTGATAACGAAGAGGGAAGTTAATCATGAATAGAAAGGAAATAATATTCACTGCCTAACATATTAACATTCTGATAATATTTGACTTTGATAAGAGCGAGAAACTAAAAAAATAAGGTTCTTTTTCATTTGATGAAGGCTACTTTCTCCATAATATCCTTCATAATGATACAATAGTACAATCTTTAAGAGTAAAAACAATACTTGCAAGGGAAAATGATAATTTGTGTACCAAACTACAGGTATAATTTAATGGTTACTATATGTAGTTTTAGATCTTAAAACCTAAAACAGCACAAAAACATTCCTGTGTGTACTAAAAAAAACTAACTAAACATTCTAAAATGCGAGCTGCTTATCAAACTACATAATAGAATGAAGATGTTTTGGATGGGCACTGATAAGCGATTGTAATTTTTGTTTTGACAGGTTTGCTTTGTATTGACACGTTTTCCCTGTTTGTAACTGACACATTATTCTGCCAAATGAATTGTTACTAATTGACGAAGTTTTTTTACAGCGAATTTAAATTATGATCAAGTTGTGGAAATTAACTCCACACGTTATGTACCAATGTTGTTTCTATATTTTTGTTTTTCTTATTTTAAGATCATGGACTCATTAATTTACGGCTGGATTAACTGTTAATTACTTACTTTAAAGTGGTATGTATGTGTGTATTTTAATTGTTTATAAGCATTATTGTAAATACGAAATACTACAGGAATTTTATTGTAAACTTTGAAACAAATGGCATTGAATGATTGTACATACACAAAGCATAATTATTGTCGTTTCATTGTAAAACTGTGTGCAGGCAAGATGAACATGACTTCATCTTCCATACATTATATGAAAAAATAATAATACAATTTTCTTAAATGTCTTTTTGTATTTTCATATTGTGTGTCATTCATATTGTTCACCGTGTCTTTAATAATAGATGGCAAACGTGCAAAAACGCTGGGTTTGCATCTGTGGCCATCTATTTCATGACAAAAGGCGTTTATTATTTTAAACGCTTTCTATTCCAAACCCTTTTCGTTCCCAAGGATTATCATTTAAAGTTTACACAACGGACCAAGCTGAAACTCGTATTTAGGTGAATGATGAGCACTGGAGCACAGACTCTATCATTGTAATGAGAATGAGCATAGTAAAAAAATAACAAGTATTACTTTCTCTGGAGAAAGCAGTACTAAAGTTTTTGTCGCATAGTGATATAAAAGTGGTACAAAAGGAAACAACAGCAGCAGCTGCTATTTGGATAGATGCTTTTTACCATGCAGTTTTTTAACCTCAGAGTTCGAAGTGTTGTGGCCCTTCTGTTTTACATGAGCTTTATATCGTTAGCAAAGATATAAAAGAAATTCTGCCGTTTCTTCAAGATGTTGGGATCCTACTTGCCGCGATTGTGATCAAGAAAAAGAACTAAGAAAGTTGCAGAATTGATATGGTTTGGAGGGAAAACAAAAGCCTGGCTGAGCAAGTGTGCAAACTAGTGTTTGAGCTAATTTCTTTCTATTTTTTTTCTTCTTCCCGCGTGGGTTATATAAGATTTCCGGAGAAACTGAGTGATTTTGACTGCGTGGCAACAACAAAACAAAAAAATATAACGCACACAGGTCAGATTGTAATCACACTACACACTCGGGCTTTTTTTTGCGGTATGGCGTGACTTGGAAATGCTAACAATCCTGAGTAGAATATTAATTTGAGGGAAACACAAGCCTTGTGTAGGTGCAGCTGTTACTCTCACTTCCAACCAAACAGCTTGTCCAAGTGACTGATTGTGTTTCCAACTATGTATTTTCCATTTGGTTTTTTTGGAGAAAGCCTGTGAGATGGAAAAAAATGCATGTAGTAGAAAGTAAATAATACCTGTAGGCTTGAAAAGACACGTTTAAGTCTTTGTTTGTATTTTTTTTCTCTGGTTTCGCGTTTTATTTTCTATCGCTCTGAAAATAATTCTCTCCTATAGAAAATATCATCCAAAACAAATAAGAAAATCGACGAATTGTTTACATAGTTGGAATTACAATCTTTTTACATGTGTATATACGGGACAATTTCTCCTTGTTAAGAAAAGCGCTACAGTTTTTGTTTGGATTCGTCTTGTTCTGTCATGTATCTGCACGTATTACTTTCTCCTTGGAAATCGACAGAAAATGCTGACGTTATACAAACTGTCGGGTTTTTTTTTCTCTCGAGACAAGGTAGTAATGTATATTTATTTTTGGTGTTGGTCTTGTCCCTGCTGTGCAATACTTTTAATCGTGATAGGTGGGAAAATGGGCGGAGGTTTTGGGTATTGTGCTGAGAAAAATACACACTAAAGTGGGAAACTTTCGGTATAATTTTAATAGGTGCCTATACCCAGCACTTTAGGGAAAATATCCTGTTGAATTCTCTTCGTAGGGTTGTGTACTTTCTCTTTTCGTAGGTTCGATTGTTGCTTTTGATATAAATGTACAGGAAGTCGACTGAGAGAGCTTTTTGTGTGGGAAACTGAATGCGTTTTATATAGACAAAAGTTTATATATGATATCCAATTTCGTTTCGCATTGTGATTAATTAACTTGGAGCGGAACACAGTAGTGGAGCATGTAGAAAATTTTGGGGAAGCTGATAGGAACCAGATTCTTCTCGACTGTTAAGTTTCTTTTGAAAGGAGAAAAGTAAAATGAAAATGGGGGATAAACAAGTGAAAGTTGGCGAGACAGAAAAAGAAAATGTGACGCCACCGATAAAAAGTTAAGCTTCCGTTTGAGAACTAAAATGGGGACTGAATTAGTGGTCTGTACAAGTTTAATTAGGGCTCTCTGCGAACAACACAAGCTGAAGGAGAAAGCATTGTTTTACAACCAGACTGAAACGAGAGAGAAAGGTATTCAAGGAATTTAATTGTTGGTTGACATGACGTCCTAAATACCAATTTATGGTATTCTAAAAGAATTAAAACTAGAATTAGAATTACTCTAAAAGATGTAACTTGAGATGGGGAAATTTTTTATAGAAATCGTTTAATTGTTTTATGTTCCTTGAGTCGTGTAGAAAATGGAGCCTTACAGCCTCATAAAATGTAGATCATTTGGAAATCCCCATTTTCGATGTACAATTAGGAGAAAATAGAGTTAGCGAAGAAATTTCATTCAATTTGTCTACGGTCTATAAAAAAGACTTAAAATTCTCAATTTTCTTTCTTAAATTCGCACAATTTCGCAAATCACCAAGAAGTTTGCTAATTTACTTAGCAAACTGCTCAGTTAACATTATCCATCATTTGTGACCCAGTCTGACTTAAAAACTTTCCCCTAGTTACTATGTCCCGGAGTAATTACAGAGTTGGCTGCACCTTGCAAAAACCGCAGTAGGCAGCAGGTGTTTGAAACACCCAAATACCCTGTAAACCATGAAAAAAAAGTTTAAATTAAAGGGAGAAAGTTGCCAGGACTGTCTCCAAACGTGCAAACATAAATGATGATGACAGAGACGGGAACCGGATGCCCCATTACTGTATCATTGCAAGTCAGGTAGTGACACCATTATACAAAATCATTCATATGAAACTGCACCAGTGAGATGGCAACTGTGCTGGTTGGCTGATGACGAGACGAATACGTAGTTAGTCAAGGGTAGCACATTTTTCCGAGGCGACGAGCGCAAAAAATAGTTCATCATTCTGAGTGTCATGTCATCCAACTCGCCAAATGCGATATATTTTTTGAAAGAGTTATTTGTATTCAACCAAAGGTTTCCATTCGTTTTTCCTCACTTCAGAAAGTGAAAGTGAAGTATGAGATGTCAACTTTTGGTTCGTTTTCAAAGGAAAAAGTGTCCAAGTACACGTGGTAAAAATTACTTCGATACAAAATTGCATGATATTTTTTTGGCGAGATGTAAAATGGTAGATTTTTCGCATGAGGTAGCACATATGTTTACTGTAATGAGATAGTTGTATGTAAAAACCTCTCATTTGTAGACAGACATGTTCAAAAGTGACTACGCAAAACATTGCTGAGGACAAAAAACATGTTTACAAAGAGAAACGTATGGGTGAGGATGATTATAGTTGATAGCAGTCACCACACCACCAAAACCACTTTCTCTCGACGACACGGATACTTTACAATGATAACGTTAGTCAATAAATCTAGGTGTCAGAGCTGCTTTTGAAAGAAAATGATAACATGGAAAGAGGAAAAAAAGCTTTAGGGGAAAGAATCTGCTGTGTAAAAACTTTTCTTGTCAAAAAATAGTCGTACGGGAATAAAAGAATTTCATCCATTTACGTCAAAGAAGGTGGTATTAAATGGGAAACTTGCTAGTTTCGGTGTTCTGTTTTAATATAAAAACGAGACACTTTAGAAATGATAGTGTACTTTTATGTGAAACTACGCAGATGGGGATGACGAGGATAAGAGTGTTTTATAATACCTGGGAGCGCAGATGAACAACCCTCATTAACTTTACAGTTCACTTCTGCGCTGCGTAAAAGGTGTTTTTAAAAGTGATAAATATGAAGAGTTCCTTTTTTCAAATGTTGGAGTAGTCAAGTTGTAACACTTTTAGGAGTCTTTGTTTCAGTTCCAGTGATAACGAAATTTTACGTTTTGTTTGTGTTACAGATACTGCTATAATAACGTTGTCCTGAGAAACGTGTATTCATTATGTAATTAAATGAGAAATAAGCATGCATCATGAGTAATCGTTCTTTCGCGTTTGTGATGGTCGTACTAAAATTAATAACATGACAAGTATGACTCTTTGTCAAGGAAATTTAATTAAAGTTATTTGGAAATCGATACCAAAGGGAAACACATGTATGCAACGAGCAATCCGGAAACACAAAAATACCTAGACGCATTACCCGGGAGACCTGAGAAAATGTGTTTTTATAACAGAGCCCGATGCAACTTTCAAATATTGGTCGCTACTATAATGCTTCAACTTCAACGCTATTCTTTGAGACATAATATTATTACTTGAATTATCAGTTAGATGGGTTTTGATATGGGAATTTGGTAACAGGGGTTTTCATAACTACTGATGTTTTATGTTTTGCAACATTATTTGTCTTTAACAAATGAAGGGATCTAGCTGTCTAACAGTTATTGCGAAAAGCTACTTCACTCTTTACAGATATGTGAACAACAATTCCACAGTTACAGGAAAGCCAAGTAGCGGAAGTTGCAATCTGAACCACGTTAGGTGCTACTGTTACTGATTATTGTCAAAAGTATTCGAATCCACATTATTGTGCTCAAACATATTCAATCCAAGAAAAGGTATTGTTATAGTACTACATGCAGGTTTGTTGGCTAAGTACACTAGGCAAATGGAAACATTCGCGCAGCAAGCAACGGACGGACAGAAAACAGTTTTGTGAAAACGATATTTGTTTATTCTTTTCAACAAAACTACTTTCTCCGGCTATGCTTGCACTATATACAGTATGTGATTCCTCGTGAAATGATACTTCTTTTCGAAAAATATGTGATAGGAATTAATATAAAGAACACGAGATCATTTAATTGTTTTCAGTTGTTATCCTTTTGACAAAAGCGTCGTAAAAATAGGGATTCTTGTATTTTTTTACTGCGGGGTCTTACAGAATTCTCTTTTTCTACTATTAACGATGTCAGACTAGTTCAACGAAATGAAATTAAGTACAGTATGTAGGTTTTCTGGAAATGCTTCAAATATTTTAAATCTAAAAGTTAAAGGTTTAAGAATATCAACAACTCTAACAAAAATCATACCAGAAATAACCAATAAATGAAAGCAGAAAAACTGAAAATAGACTCTTACATGAAAAAATCCTCCTTACTAATGCAACTTATATCCTAATTGGTCTAATTATGTTTTTACCAGTAATTACTATCTTGTATAACCAGAGGCGATCCGAAAGACAACTATTAAAATTATGTTTGTGGTTGAAATAAGATACGAGTGTAACAAAGCGCATCACGTATGCATATATAATGTACGTGCTAGTGAGGTTTTTGTGACATCTCTAAAAACAAAAAAGAATTTATTTCCTCTTTACTCAAACGATTCTTATTGAGATCCATTTTTAATACCTATTACTTGCAATATAACAATACTCATGATGTTCTGTTTTCGTACAACCAGCATTTTACAAAGAAAACAATCATGCAAAGGCTACATAGTATACATAGTATCCAGAATATAGTACCTAGTACCTATGTAGTTATCTTGGTCAACAATCAAGAATAGTTCCTCGTGGCTGTTTTGTTGACCGATGC
Organism: Salina celebensis; assembly: GCA_036561885.1. Lineage (NCBI taxonomy): Eukaryota > Metazoa > Arthropoda > Collembola > Entomobryomorpha > Paronellidae > Salina > Salina celebensis. The sequence goes on along the minus strand of JAAXOA010002099.1, from coordinate 4,366 downwards.
CGATAGTGGTTAGCTTGTAAGTAATGACACAGGCATTTTCCTAATAATCATTTATTTTAATCATTACATACAATAGAGCCGTGTCTGCTATTGTCTTCAAACATTTCGGGATGTGTGCGTGGAAGCTAATAGATAAGCATGTTTCCTGCAATGTGTCACACGTTTTTGTTCATCTTTCCCTCTGTACATGCCACTTTACTTTCACTCTACTATCAAAAAATATCCTGACAAGCAACCATCCAAATGACTCTTCCAGGTTGTTTAGTTAATTAAAAAACACTGCATTATTTCTGCTTCGGATCTAAAATAAGCTTGCCCTATACTATAAAGTACTACACACCCAACGAGCAATTTTTATTTCATGCCACAATGAGACTTTCAGTAGTCACGTTGAATGCTCCAACATGCAAAACAATATATTATTCCCCTAGCTGAGATACAACATCCCATTTTCCCTCCCGTCTGTTGTACTGCTCGTTACTCTGAGTGACAAAACGGACACCATTAAAGGTAGATGAACCAAAAACCGGGATCGTCCAATGAAAGATATCTCTGCAGTGAATACATTTTCCTTGATGGTATGTACGTAGTACTCCTGTTTTCCTCTGATTTTGCATAAATCAGTCATTCCAGGAGATTTGCTGGCGCACAGGAAAGGTTTCTGGTGTCGACGGGTACATTAGCCGTAACGTGTTCTCACTAATGAATCAATTCATTTACATTTCTAGCGACTACAGATAAAATCCCAGTCGTTCTGACGGCATCACCGTTGTATCGCTCAACGCAAGCTTTCTTGGATGCAAACAACCTTTTCAAGCTTCAATCATTCTTGATTTCATTCAGGAAAACGAAGTTTTTCCCTGATTTGGTGGTTCTAATTTAGCATTTCATATAAAATTTGAATATTTCACAAATTACTCACTTTTCTGGGTCGATGACGCAGCGTACTGGTCTAGTGTTGCAGCTTTTCGGGTCTATATTTTATATGAAAATTGATGTAAACTCATGTTTTCTTTCTGCCTTTTAAACTTTTTTAGTCGTTTGGATCATCACCTAAGACGAACAACATCCAAGGACCACAAACCTCTTGCGCACTTTTTAAAATTCCCAATAAAACATTCTTCAATTCCTGTCCTTTTAAAAAGACAAACTACCTGTACCAAATTATTATTCGATATTTTTTATAACAAAAAAAGGGAAATCCCGCAGAAACTACATTTCTCTTTTGTGTTGTTCGCACTTGGTCGACCAAGCTTGATCCAAGAAGCCTTTTCCTCATTAATTTAATCCAGTTACTCGCACTTGTTAAAAAATGGGTAAGGGAAACAGCAAACTGAAACCTGAAGACCTCCGGGATCTTAGAGAAAGCACAGAATTTACAGGTGAGAGTTTTCTCATGATTATGAATAGAGCAACTATTGCCCAACCCAACTCTGGTCTGCGGTCGGCATTTAGCAATTTTTCTAGGTTTTCTAGGCTTTAAATGAGGTTGTTTATAAGATCAAGGAGATAGAACATTGTTTGTTAGTGTACCTTGAAGTTTGAAGGAACAAGAGGGATTACGCTTAGGAACATTTTGCAAGAAAACTTCCTTCCTTTTTCCAAAAAAGTAATTTAAGGTCTCTCGGTAAAGAAAAACTGGGCTGTACAGTCTATCCTTGTCTAAATCGAAAACTAAAGTTACAACTTACCATTTGTGTTTGGCAGTCTTACTTCTCGCTGTCAATCCAAAGGGTTTTTAGTCAACTAGGTAGATAAATAGCCGTTGCGCTTCTTGAAAGAATCTGGTAATTTTGCAAGTTTAGCAGGAGATTCAAGTGGAATGCTTTATCGTGCATATGACAATCAAACTGTCTGTTCAAAATGGTTAGCGAAAGGGAAACATTAATTGATTTTTGTCTATATTATATAAAGCTGAACTATATTCAGACAAGGGCTAAAGAGTTACAGCTTGAAAAATTAAAGCTTTACTTTACAGCAACCAAATCCATTTCGTTTTAGTTTGATCCTGCTACGATCTACATTTTAATTGTGTTGTCAATTTCGCTTTGTTTTGCAGAACAAGAGATTCAAGAATGGTATAAAGGTTTCCTCAAGGACTGTCCAACCGGCCATTTGTCAGTAGAAGAATTTAAGAAAATTTATGGAAACTTTTTTCCCTACGGTGATGCCTCTAAAGTAAGTGACCCGTTTTGCACCAAAAGTGTCTAGCAGCAGTATCTATATAAAATTTGTTAGTTTGAAATACAGAGACGAAGAAAATAAAAAATGTCTTATTTAGTTTGCAGAACACGTTTTCCGAACGTTTGATGCAAATGGAGATGGGACAATCGATTTCCGGGAGTTTTTATGTGCCCTCTCTGTAACGTCGCGGGGAAAGCTGGAGCAAAAGCTAAAATGGGCATTTAGTATGTACGACTTGGATGGAAATGGGTACATTTCGCGGCAGGAAATGCTGGAAATCGTTACGGTAAAAAGAAATATACGTTTATCTTACAAAGGGCTATTTTGGAAACTAATAATTCGGGTTGGGTAAAGTATACAGTTTAGTAACATTTTTTTATTATTTTTTTCCTGCAGGCAATATACAAAATGGTCGGCTCTGTGATGAAAATGCCCGAAGATGAGTCCACACCCGAAAAGAGAACAGACAAAATTTTCCGCCAAATGGACAAAAACAAAGACGGGAAGTTATCTCTTGAGGAGTTTATTGAAGGAGCTAAAAGTGACCCTTCAATTGTTTCGACTACTCCAATGTGACCCTCAACAAACACAGTGATATGACATCCCTTATTTTATTTTTATTTCAAGGACAACTATGTTATCATACGATTCTGCAAACTGTTTCTAAAACTCTTTTTTCTTTTTAGCGTTCCATATCGATACTTTTTCAAGGCATTGTTTTTTTCTTTCTTTCCTATTCTGAAGAAAACATGTCCATAAAAGAACTAACTTTTAATGTATGAGTGCTTTAACAAAGGTGTTTGACAAGATTTTTATTATGATGATTACGACATGACATTATTTATTTTAAGAGCCAAAGCCATACCTTCCTCTTTTTACTTATCACTTTTTTCAAACCGATACAGTTTCAAACACTAATTTTACGTCTGAGTTTATATAGAACAGCAGAAGAAAAATATTATGATAAGGATCCATACAAGCAAGACAATTTTCACTCGTGAAAATATAAGAGATACTACAAGTTAAGACATGAAAATATATCTGATTATACCAGTTAAAACTATATACGCAAAACATGTTTACTTTTAAAGCGTTTCTGTGCTTAACTCGTTTCTAGTTTAACCTTTGCTTCATTGGCTTTTCTGGGATTTTTACCTGTTTACTTTCACCGCTTTCCTTCTTCTGCACGTATTCTGTAGAAGAGATGACATTTTACGTAGTTAGTATAGTTACAGCTTTGTTTTGCTTTCTACTATTTTCCTAGATTTATAGAAAATCCGTACTACATGCCCCCTTCTGAGTTTGACGAAGACGACAACAATAACATCCACAAATCCTCGTCGTATCCAGGGCCTGAAGCGTTTAGGTCAACCGTGACCGTAGTCAGCGATGTTTCCGGAATGCCAGGGAAAGGAATCCTGAAGCCAGCTCGTCCGCCGAAAAAAGCCTTGTCGTTTAGCGAAATATTCGGGGGCAACACAGGGGCCAGTGATGATGAAGGTAACAATGACAACGACAACGTCACAAGCTCCGAGGTTCCTCCTGCAACCACCAATGATTCTAGTTGCTGTGCTGGCCTACGCTTACCTACTAGCTCCAATTCGGATGCAAAATCTCCCGGGTGCCAGTCCGGTTGTGGGTTGTTCGTGATTAACTCGCCGAGACATTTTACTAAAAAGTCTAAATACGGATATTTGTCTTCACGCAGCAGCTACCACTAGATCTATTATGTGCTTTTGTAGTTGCTATTTGTTTTCATGATTATTTTTTCCCAGTAATTTTTCATTGCCTTCTCCGTGTCCGTTCAGATCCTGGAGTAAACAGTACTTAATATGTAAACGTTTATTTTTCACATTTTAAACCATCCACGACCAGTATTTTTTATTTTAAACGAATTATAATAAGTTTTAAACGGTTTTCGTCCCAGTTTGAGTTTTTTGAAGTTTTCTTGTCATTCTTTTGTAACAAAATGAGTGAGCTTTAAAAATAAAAATTAGTAAAAGAAACGATTTTAGCGAAATGTTTGTGCATTTTCACATGTACAGATTTTTTCCTTCCACAACAAGAAGAGCGCAAGCATTTCAGTGTGTAGTCCGTAAACGAAAAAATCTTTGTGCGTTCATTAGATACTCGTGTTTTAAATGAAATTTTAAAGTTTTAAAAACTACCTAGTGTTCGTTCG
>JAAXOA010002098.1:0-14024 GCA_036561885.1 Salina celebensis | reverse complement strand
CATTATTTTTTAACACGGGCAGAGTGAGACATAGTGCATCTTCACATATTTCTCTGAGATTTTTATATTCCCTCGAAATATTTTTGAAATGATAACCTCTGATAACGAAAAGAAAAAAAACTTTCACTTGAAAAAAGAGAACTTTTAGCCAACCCAATTTATACGATTTTGTTCACGAGAATAGGATGAAATACGAGCTGAAATACTTCTTTTCTGATTATTTTCCCACAAACAAATCACAATTTCACTTTCTCCTGCCTTTTACTCCTGATGAGTATTGTGGTACGTGTGTTTTCCCCAAATTCCTTCTGTTGAAATGATCCCTCTCCGCACAAGTACCTACAAAACATGAAAAAAAGTCTTTTTGGTTGATCCTCTTACAATTTTTACCGGTTTTGTCTGTCCTTTTTTTTGTACTGATAAAATACCCAGATGTGGTTGGAAGAGAGAAAGAGCTTGAGGTTTTTTTGGTTCGTCCGAAAAATTCCTGTCGTTTCAAAAGTACATTCGTTTTGTGTCCATTTACGTGTATTTTTTATTTTTTTCTCTTTTTTTAATGCTCAGCTTCTTCACTCGTTATTCTATTAAGACGGACACTGGCTATTCTTTCTTTAATGTTAAAACCTGCTTGGCAGAAAAGACTCACTTTTTGTTAATATTTTACATAAGAAAAAATACTCAAGAAACAAAAAAAGGAAGGAAGTAGTAAAAAGATGCAGGCAAAATAGCGAGACAGAGATGAGCAGCAGAGCAGTAACAAAAACGGTACAAACTGACTATAAAATATTTTCTGTATGCTTTTCTATATGTATTATTATAATATGAGACACAAAATGTATAAGCAAAAAAAATGTAGTCTGTGCCGAGAAATGTTTTTCTTTTTGAAAATGTATCGTATCCCAAGTCTAAGCTTTGTGTTTGGAAGAAAGGCTGATGGATGTGCCTTATCCTTTCCTTAGACTGGGTGACTAAGTCGATGGATGGATGAATAGAGAGAAGTGAGCTCCGTGAAGGTCTTCAATATACACACTGTACACATCACAAATTTTCTTTTGAAAAAAAAAATCTTGAACGGATCTGTTTGAAATAAGAGGATTTACAGTATGAACGGTGCAATATTCACCGAGAAAAAAAAACAGTCTACATACCTGACGAAATGGCAATTGAAGGTTTATGTATAGAGTATACTTTTTATATGCAAACAGCCAATATTAACATTTGGTTAAACTGATGATCACTTTGGCTTTCTGCTCGGTAGTGGTCTTGCCATTTTTTTTGAGACAGCAGCATAAAACTGTAAACTCACTTGTGCTACACTGATTTCTCCTGTAGTTAACATGCACAAGTCGACACAGTTTGAAGAAAATAAACTGGCAAGTAAAACTTTTTCAGGATGATGGTATCTTTGAAAGCTATATTCAGAGTTTTTTTTATGCAGAGTGTAGGAAATAAGCTAAATATAAAAAAGGGAAATGGTTTTCAAAGTAGTTTTTTGCGAGTATCATAATGTATCAAAGCATCGCCAGACGGATAGATTGCATATATATTTCAAGTGGGTAGCGTGTACATGAAAAAATATGTGGTGACGTGAACACTGATGTTTTTTACCGAGGAAAAAAAATGATTGTAGTAAGTAAGAATAAGACAGAAGGAAAAACTGTAGGATTTTTTGTGAAAGTTTGGATCTTTCCGTGGTGGCATCAACCACTGTCTCCCTTGATTTTCATGCTATTTCACAAAAAAGAAACGTGCAAGTAGCTCCCTGGCATGACATGGCACTCTCTAAGACACCATCAAGACTTTTTTCATAGTTTGTTGTGATGATGATAGTGTGTAGACAGAAGATGATTATGATGACGTTGATTGTACAAAGTTGTAACACAATGATGAGAGAAAAGAATGATGACTGTGGACGCTGCTTCTCTCTCTTGGCTCATTTCGCAAAGAGAATTGACTATACAGGGATGAGCATTAGTTTAGTACGAGCTTATTACATTTTTGGTTTTTTTATAGGAAAAGAAAAAAAACGGCCAAAAAATGTGCAGACGGTTATATAAATGCCTATTCCCGTTACGGTGAAGGATTAAGGGGTTTCCTGAAAACAACTTGGAAAGCTAAAAACTATATTCTGTAATACATATATATTTTTTTTCCTTAATACATGCATTATATTTTACATGTTCGTTAGCTCTGTCTTGCTCGGACGAATTTACCTTTTGTGAGAACTTTTGACTAATATGCGCCTAGAGAACACAGGTTTGCTGGTGCAAACAAGAATGTCTGTTTGGCCGAAAAATTGTGTTTCAAGGAAAGAAAATGTTTTGGTGTGTTTATTCATTGTTGTTTTAAGTGCAATGGTATGTTTGAAAACGACTTTATCGTTTATACTGCCACACACAAAGGAAAAAAGAGGAAATAGAAAGATTGTATTTTGTCAGATAGAAAATAAACTTTTCTTCCTAGTTTCCCATATATATTCCTTTAATGCAGGGAATATACTGTCTGTTTTTATGTGTGAATAGGATTCTGGAGACAGGGCTGGCTGATAAACACCAATAATGTGCACCTCCACCCAATGAACACTTATATATTCGGTATTGGCATAACAGGCCGTAGGATAATGCTGAATAATATATTTAGGGATGGAGACCTTTATACAATATGCACCCGGCGAGCATGTAGCCGGTTCGTTATATAAAACCCACGTTTTTTTTTCGCAAAGCCAGCAAAAAAAGAAAACATTCTCAACGACCCGTGCTCAAACAAATTATGTTATAAACTGCGGCAAGATTGGGACAAAAAAGTGCATTTGAAGTAGCTTTCAAAATGTAAAAGTGTTCAGGAAACGGTTCTTTAAAGCTCATAAATGCATATACAAGTGACACTACTACCAATAGTCTCTCTCTGTTCCATATATTTTTCGTCGATATTGCTAAAAGCACTTCAATATTCGGATAAACTAAAAGTTTGTTCCCAATTTCAAAAGTTATAAACAGAGAACAAAAAAAGCCAACACCGATAGTACTACATAATGTAACTTTATACTCAACTTCTATTGTCAGGCTTGTAAACTTGCTCTTTTTTATTTTTCTATCGCGGAAATACTGAACCGACTGAAGCAGAAAAACCGATATGTATTCTTCCTGCTATTTCTATTTTGTATTTGAAAAACCTAACTTTTATCATTCAATTCAAACACAAAACCAGTGCGACAAAAAAATATGTCAGTCTACCTTCTCAGGTACACAGATATATGACAGCTTTCTATTTTTACAATACTCATTCCTATAAATATTCCATTATGTACTTTTATTGTGCTATATTCCATTCTACAAAGTCGTGGGCAATAACTATTTCGGCTAAATATGCATGCTCATGCTACGATATTCTCTACTTCCAACTTATTTCTGTAAATAATGTAACTACATTGTGTCATGATATGTTGTACACTACAAACTTTCAAATCGTGTCTTCTCTTTCTAACACTTATTTCAGAGTTTCAAAGTGTCACTACTCCCAAACCCATTCACGGTACTTTTTTTCGACTTTGTAACTTTGTATATGTGAGCTCTGTTATTTCTCTTCATTGTAAGAAGACAGTTTATTTGCCATTCCTTCTCATTCTCTTTATTTTTTGAAATGTTGACTTCACTAGCTGTGAACCTTGTAAGTTGACTCGGCTGTATCGACAAAGAAGAAATCAGCAAGAAATACACTCATCGTCATAACGTTCAAGTTAAACGCAAGAAAGACATCAAGAAGCTGAACAACCACGCATCAAAACGAAGAAAAAAAGATTTTCTTTCCTGTTTTACATTTTTCTTCCTGTCTTTCTTCTCGGCTCAACAAAACTGCTGTTTTCTCAACGCGTTAACAATAACACTGTCTTTTACACTGATATGCAAGTGTAGCCAAGCTTTTCCTGGTTTCTCTTTTCGCTATGAAACCTCTCAACCGTATGCTCCTAGACAGCAATATAAATTGACATACGGTTTGAAATATTATTTTTTTCGGCTTTATATCTACTTTTTTTATGACATTCTCTTTAAATGACCAGTGTATTTGCATACCAAAACACGTAGGAAAAGTTTACGTGTGACAGGGATTTGTAATTTATGAAAAGTAATATTCTTTCATAGAACATTATGACAATTGCGGCAATGTCAGTCTTTTCTATAACGTCTTATGATGTCCTCATTAATAGCCTTGCCTTTCTGCCTACAGACCAAGTCATTTCCTGCTATATAATAGTAAACAGTCACAATAATGTCATTGTAATGGCACATGCTGTTTCCTATTTTCTCCATGTTGACGCTTGTTTCCCTTTGTACATACATGCAAAAAATATTCTCCTCGTTTTGAATATTCAAAAGGATTAATTTAAGCAGTTAAAAGAATCCCTCTGTGTATTCTCTTTTTTTCTCTTATTTTTAGTAGCATTGCCATCTCTTCTTCTGTTACTCGCACACACGCCAGTTCTTCTCTTTCTCTCCCCAACTGCACATTCCAAATAAATAAACCATAATAAAGATATCCTCTACTCTACACACAATCAACAGTAGTCCGAAAAAAACGCTAGTCTCGCTTTTTAATAAGATTAGCGTGTTTCTTGGTTTTTTTCCTTGCTAACACACGTTTTTCCTTTTCGCTGGTGATGATACTCTTCTGGGTTTTGTGATGAGCCAAACCGGATCCCCGGTTTTCCTTAACACGTTCAAACGCAAACGTCTATTGCATTTTTGCTTCTTCCTGTCTCTCCTCAAGTATCCCGTGGTGGTTGGTTGTTGAGTAGAAAAGCTTTTTGTCGTTCGTTTCGTTCCTCTTTTTATATATCTTTTTTATACATTTTTATTTTTCTGTTCGTTGCTCACTCTCACACACTCCCTCACATGTATTCACTCACACCAAAAATATTTACAGAGTTGATATTCCGACAAGGAAATAAGAAAAAATCTTTGTCATACTGATTTCAGAAGAAACAGTTCAGGACGCACACTTTCCTAAATGGAGGTGAGGTGCTCTGTGTGCTCCATTTGGTTGTCTTTCTCGGTCTTGTCTATGAAAAAAGAAAGAGACTCGCTTTTTCTCAGTTTTAACGTGCGTTTTAGCTGTAACGCTTTCCCATTGCAAAAAAAAGAAGGAAGATATTTATGTATGTAACTCCAACTTTGTGTACAGGTTCGTTATGGAGTGCTCTTGGAGTTGTGGAGTGGAGAAGTGCAGAGCAGGCAGTGGAATGGATGAAAAACACCATGGGGTTGTGTGCGATATGGATAAATATTATGTGGCTGTGTGGTACGTTAGTCGCACAATCAGACAAGCTCTTGGTAATGTACTTACGGTTGCAAAAAAATGTATAGGAATGTGTTCAAAATACACACAGGTTTCCTAACATAATTGCCACTTTCTATCCCGTCTATAATGTCTGTAAAAACGGTACATTCATAAAATATGCTTAACTATAACTCGCTTCTTACGTTTTTACCACAAACAAAAAGCTGCGAAAATCTTTGAGAGATTTTTTTGGGGAAAAAAACTTGAGCGTGTATCAACAAAACGCGGAAAAGGGGCTTTGCGATTCTGACAAGAGTTTCATCCCTATAGAAAAAAAATGTCTATTAGACCACCAGAAAGCCTTGCATAGTAGTAGCACATTCAGAGATCAGGTTACGTTTGAAATAGTCGAAAAAGATGGACGTCAATGACGCAAAACGTGGCAAACAGGTAGCTAGCAGAATTAATAGCAAATAGACGAATATTTATTACTGTATTGTTGTTCTGACAAAAAGTAAATCGCATCTTTGCCGTACTTACAACAAGGAGAGGTCTGCTACATACTTTTGTGCTGATGCAAAAAATGCGAGAGAAAAATGTTTACTGTTGACAATACATAAAAACATCCACGGCTTCATTTTATTCGTTTTATTAAATAAAAATAACAAAAAAAAAAAAAAAACTTGAAATATTTGGAGTAAAAGTAAAGATATCTTATGCTAACGTAATAGCAAACTCCTGTATGCTATTTTATCGTATTTCAATCCTCTTGGTTCACATTCTACTTATGCCACATAACAACTTTTTCTATCTTTTTTCTTTCCTTTCTTTTCTTTTTTTTCTCTAAAACTCTGCCAGCTAAGTTTCAATTTCTCAATGTATAAATGGATGAATTGCAATAAACTTTTATAGGTTTGTAACCAAGTGGCGCGGGGAATAAAATGGGAGTTATTAAATTGGTTCTTAACAATCAATTATTTCGGAATTAAACCCGTGTGTCCTTTAATCAAACCGCAAGGAGTAATGCCAGACATGTCTCTACCGATATAAACTGTATTTTGAAAATTAAGGTCTTTACTGAAAATTAAATTTTGTATTCAAATAGTCTAAACGACGACTTATGCATAGACTATGCAAATGCATATAGTCTATGCATATGCATAGACGACACAGCTACTGGAGGTACTTTATCTGTCGGATAAACTGAAGTCGTAATATGAATCATCAGAGAATGATTTATAGCCCATGGAAAACCAAAACCGGGAAAGAGGAAAAGGTTGCCGGTTGTGCAGACTTGCAACATAAGAACCATGCCAGTAGCGAGTAAAACACTATTACTACAAAATAATAACAAGGTTTGCTTTTTTAGCCTGTGGGCTTATGAAGCTTCCATTTTCTCTTCTCTATACAACACAACGGAGAAAAAGCCTGAGCCACCGAATAGAAATGCTACTTGAACCAGTTATGTAATAGAAATCTAGGTTATAAGAATGGATGATAATGCTCATTCTACAACTTCCGTTTTTTTATTTGGTGCAAACCAAAAGGAGTACACTTTTCTGTACTTTTCCTTTTTTGAACGCTGCGATACGATCATTATAGCTGTTATTCTCATGATGACTATGAGCACATTTTCCACACGGGTAACTGTCTTGGAAAGCAAAAGGTTGTTTTTCTATTTAAAATGGGAATGAGATGCTGAAACACGAAGACAATTGAAAGAAAACGGACATATTCCTCCCGGAATGGATGCCATATTGTAAATGAAATGAACCGTAAGGAAAGCCGGGGAAAATGTGACACTTTCAATATTTTATTCCACAGCTGTAAACGGTAACATAGTTTCGTTAAAGTGAACTGTTAACTGTACAACCTTACCTGTAAGGATTGACAAAGAAAATCTACAATGATGATCTTTGTCCTTCTATATCGGCCACTCGACAAAGTAAAATATACCTAAAAGGTCCTTTGGTGTCTCGCATAGCGATGTCAGGTAACCACCCACTTTTGCGAACTTTTGGGACTCAGAATTAATGACACTGTCTGTCTACATAAAACCAAAAAGAGTTTCTGAACTGTGTTTGCATAGAATTTCATAAGCTGTGGAAAATTGAAAGAATTGCTGCTCAAAAAGTGAACGAAGAGGGTTGGGCTGGCGTTAATTAAAATTGGAACCAATTAACCTTTTTTGTTTGCAGAAAATTAGGAAAGCTACGAGGAAATTTCGTTTGGACATAGTAAGCCAAGCCACCTATATAAAGGTGACATGATATTATTATTTTGTGTGTATAAGCATATCCACTAGGTATCATCATTATGAAATTCCGTTCGTTTCTCGTGCTCGTCGCTTAAAGTTACTTAAACAAGACATGGCAGAGGTGACTTATACTTTTTTATCCATGGGACATCATAACAGCACCATATATAATAATTATTATTAAATTGGAATATAATTTCAACCATAAACCATAGAACTGCCAGTGCGTCTTGTGAACATAACTATAATATCAACCGAGTAGCTTCAGGAAATAGTTTGGCAAATAATATGAAGTTGTTCTGCCGTATAATCAGTGGTATGACATATAAACTCCCTAAATTTATGCTTTACGCCCAATTTTCGTGCAAGTGTTAAAAAATCTTTTTAAAAAACCTTGATTTGTTATAGTATACAGAGGGAAAGGGAAGTCTGGAACTGTGCAGTGCCCCGCAGTCTGTCACGTAGACTCGTAATATTGTCTAGTTTTCTGATTTTGTTTGTTTCCCTGAGCACACAAACTCGTCCTCGTTCGCTTTGGAATGACGATATTTGCGTTACAATAAATTATTGTTTCACTTTTACTACAAGTTTAGGAGTGGAGTGAGTGCGACTCATTCTGTGAAGGTATTTCAAGCTTGAGACTTTTTTTTTTGTCTTGGGAGACCGATGGGAAAGAAGGAACTTTCATGATGCCATTTTCAACCTATACTTGTTTGTGTAGGTAAAGTAGCATGCTAAAATAGTAAAACGTGAGACTCAGCGTTTTGGGCTTAGTTGGGACAAAACACACAGACACCGAGACACCGCTATGCTGGAGAGAGAAAGTTTTAGGTGGAAGGGGTAACACAACTCTGAGACTCACAATTCGTATCTAAGGAACAGTTTGATTTTTGTATGTGTTTTGTATGAAAATTTTGATCCAAAATGAGACCAGGGTTGCAGCAACGATGGAAACCAAAACCACGAGATTTTACATACTGAATGATGTTATGTCATTGAAATTGAAAATATTTGTATGCATACTGTTTGTTGATATGGACAATTAAAATATGATAGTTAATAGTTATATGCATAAATTCTACTTTGTCTTTGAGTTCCCTTAAGGTTATTACTATTTTAGCCACTAAGGATTGTTTTGTTAAACAAACCCTTATACAATGCATACATACATATTTACGGGTGTAGAACATAAGTTGACGACCGTGCAATTGCATCGATAGTTACGATACAAAACTGTAATTTTCCATTCATTTCATTACATTCAATCATGCGTTGGACGTGTGGTACGAAACTTGTTTACATATTATGGCAGCTTAAGATTTTATTATTAAGAATTTCTATTGCGATAAACCTTAAGGTTGAAGGTAGACTAAGCATTTGGATAGTATCTGTAGCAGGACACAACACACCGAGAAGCGAGTAACTCTCTTTTCCTTTGGTTTTACAAGCCATTGTAAGAGAAGAGAAGAGTTAAATAGGTTAATATTTTTTTATATAACCCTATAAAAGAAAGCAAGATATTGTAATTGTAACCCGTGATTATTCGCCATTTGCAAACAACAGGTGAAAATTAAAGTGTTGTATTTGTGATTGTTAAACAATAAACAATTTACTGCAAGAGTATGCCTCAGCTTCAGCTTTCTAAGCAGCGTTTTATTATAAACAATGTCATGCGGCAGATGGGACACGTTTCTGGTGTGCCTAAATAATAGTTGCAAAATATTATGTACCGGTTGCAAATTCAAACTGGCCCGACTACCTTATATACGGCTCTGTCTCTACTGACTGACTTAACAATCTCATCCATGTCCAGGTGCATGTTCTCCATCAACTTCACCACCAGGGAAATTGGTGCATATATAATGCAACGAAAACGATATGGGCGAAAACTAAAGACTATGTGAAAGGAAGCTTTTCCAATGAAATAGGTATTTTCACGTGTAGTCTTTCAGGAAAAGCAATTTTATTGATTTCACAACGATTGAGTAACTCTACTCATTCCATTTCCCCGACCCATTTGTCTTGGAAAAGCACCCAGTTTGTTTCGTGTCAGCAAGAAAAGAGGCGGGCGTCTTTTCCCTGAATTGCTAACTTTTATAACCAGTTCACGATAGAGATTTTTTTGTAGTTTATTTAATGTTTAGATGAATGGAAAAAAGCGGATATGAGAAGTTACATGTCACCGGAGCGGAAAAACAAGAAAAGGGGAAATAGGTAGTCAATTTTCTGTTCTTGTCAGGATGTCATAAGCATAAACAAACCTGTCCTTGCAAATCGTCTTGCTTTGAAATTCTCATAAAGTTGCTCAACATTGTTTCATACTGAAACGTGTAACAAGTGCTACTTGCAGATGGGAACTGTATAAAATTGTCTGGGCTTTGTCACTGAGACAGTGATCCTTTTTTGCGATGAAACATCAAACGGTGTTCCACGGAAGGTAGTTAATAACTTATGTTTCGTGAATTTGGAGTTGGGAGATTTTTTTTTATGATGTCACCAGTAGAGTATAAAAAATGTTGATGAGAGAATATGATGAAAGCTTCAGCTTTCAGCAAATATTTTAAACGAGGGAAGAGAACCCTGTCACTTGCAACTATTCCAAAGGAAACGAGGTTTTCGCTGAAGTACGTGCACATGTGTGGCTTCACTTTTGACAACTACAAAAATGGGTCATATAAAAAATATATGGAAACGGAGTAACTGTGTGAATGGTGTTACTCTAATCTGCAATCTTTATAACCAAATGCATATCTTTCACCTGGAAAATGTTTTAGTTTTAATTGGAACGGGGAGGATGTATACTGCTGGAATCGAAATTATCAATTGCACGTTGCAATCATTCATATGGAAAATCATTATTTGGAAATAATTAATTAGGCACAAATGGAAGGTGCGTGAGGGAAATGAATGAATCATCACACGAGCATTGAGCTAACAAAAATATGGAAAGGGAACACACGCGGCAGGCTTTCTTTACTATGAACGCTATATACAATTTCACTTTTGGTTGGTTTAACGAAAAAATTGGTGAAAGCTGTCTTGGACAGAGTGAAAGCGGCGCACATGTGACCTAATCGGTTGAAGCCGTTCATTTTTATTAGGAAACGCTAATTACAACAAAATAATCAGGGCTTGAACTATTTTTTTTACCCATGGTACTTTTCCTTATAGATATAAAAACTTTATATCTATAATCTATTCTTTTCCCTTACTTGGTTTTCCTATTTCTATGATGAAATTACGAGGAAAACTGCAGAAATTATCACTAGAACCAAAGCACATCAAGTAAATCTGATTGCCAAAATTAAATCTTATTGTTTCATTTGTTTTTCAGCGCATATATGGAGCAAAGATGGTTCACAGCAGCCTCATTTGGCTATAACTATGTTTCGTACACATCGACTATACTTTTATGTGCGAAAGGTTATCAATCAGCGGTATAGTTAAAATGAAGCGCATAGTGTCGACACTTTCTAATCATGATGTCATTTGTGATGTTTTTTTTTTACCGAAGACGACATCACGACCCAAGGTACAGTTAACTGACTGACACATACACAAACGACATTAAAGGGAGAAAATTCCAAACAATACTTACAATTTATCCACGCATAATGAAGAAAGACCCAAATGAGGAATGCAAGTTCATATGTTAAGGGTCAGACAGATTGACAATACCTTCCCTGTAGGTAGTGAATGCCTGATGTCATGATGTGTATGTATATCTATGATTTATCTTTATATAATTAACTGTCCTGAAATCAGAAAGCCTCTATAAAATTATGAATGTAGTCATCACTAAATTGCGACATTGACACTCAATAAAATCCTATCAAAGTCGCACCTAAACTGCTTCGAAACTAACCTATGGTTTTTTCTCTTGATGTTATGGTGTGCGGTGAAGTGTAAACTTATATCAAATCAAAATGGTTAAAAAGTTTCGAGCCGTCGGCTCATTACTTTAGATTGTAGAAAATGACAACTGTTCTACCCAAGGTCAAAGGACAACTTGTCAGTCTTATGCAGTAAACTTGAGACGAGCCTTTGCGGACGTGACTTATCCTCACGTAGCCTCTTCGAATTTGAAATCATTCAGACCTGCGACTTTTTCGTCTTATCCAAAGTTGATTTTGATTAGTGTATGTGAAACCACGCTAACCCAACATGTAATCCAAAACGTCCTACTAGTCATACTGCCTTACAAAAGTTTGTTTCCTGGTTGCTCACTTTTACCATGATATTTCCATAAAATGGCCAGTGTTTTTTGTTTCGTAAGCGTTTTCATTTTGATTAGAAGACGTTGTGTGGATAACATGTGCGCAGCATTACGTCTGTTATTGTCAAAAGATTTGAAAACATTCTCAGTACAAAAAAACAAATCTCCTCCTTTTACTGTTGTTGTTCGTGGATGGCCAACCACCTGCCCCTAGTAGTGAAGCCAACGTAATACGAAGCAATGTTAAGCTGTAGAAATTGCATAAAACTAGATTGTACGACTGACCAAACGAGTCAGTTTTCCTTGAGAGGCTATTCGGCTGCCATCAGAATCCAAGTGTTCATCGTCCAGTTCCTTATAACAAAGTTTTTCATAGTGACAATGTCAACAGGAGCTCAAAAGCTAGAAACTTTGAATAAATCATTATACCTCCATTATACCATGAAGCTCATCAGCAGGAATTAAAGTTGTTTCATCTTTCATTGAGTGTTATTCAAAGAACTGTAACAGAGCTTTACAGTAACGAAGTTTTGTACACCTATTTCCAGTCGTACGACACTTAGGTACTTTTGTGTATAACAAATATCAGGAAACTTTGACATTTGTGGGTTAAAAATTTAAAGCTGAACTTAGTGAATTTGTGCAAACATCAAAATGACTGAAGCCAACAGCCTAATCATACAACGCTGTTCAATACTCTGGTGTGGGTGGAAGCATTGCGGCAGCCATAGGTTATCGGGTATGTCCATTATCTAATGAAACATTGACCGCTTGACTTTGATTTTGTTTACCTCAAAGTTGAGAATAATACAAATTTTCCTCAAGTTTATATGAAAAATGTTTAGAATTTTAAGCCATTAAAAGTTTGTCCATTATCGTTGGGTTTTCAAAGTTTTTAATTCATTATGGCAGCTTAATGAAAGAAGTCTTATCGTGCCCCGCAGGCTTTTATATGCTTTTGCTTTCTTCTTGACTTTGTCCTACATTCAGGTAGCAGATGTGTTCGTTGAAACCAATTAGCAGCCGGTTATGTAATAGTTCAAACGACATCTGCTGTTGTAAAAGTANGGTTATGTAATAGTTCAAACGACATCTGCTGTTGTAAAAGTAGTATTTTGGATGTTTTTTTGTCCGAGGTCTTCTACTTTTTGTTGCGTCAGAGCCAGTCCTATAACAAAAGCAAACTGTATTTTATACTTCCAAATTCCAAACCCTAATTAAAAAGACGCATAACATGTCTCAGCGATTTCGACCTGAAATTAGAATGAATGAAAGCGACGTTGGTGTAAACATGTAATCATCGTAGTTTTAATTGTTGGATTGCATGTTTCTTTCAGATGCTTAGCACCATTGTTGGGAGCACAGCTTCAACTGATAGCACAACAGATCCAGCTAGCAACAATACAAGTACAGCAGCTCCCAAGACATCTACCAAGGACTGGTTTTGGAGAGGTGGGTCTACCTCCGCCTCCAAGAAACGGGCCAATGAGTATTCAATAGATAAAGAGTCTTCCCTACCGTTGTATACTTTGAATGATATTTCATACCATGACATGCCACATGACTGCTGGATTGTTGTGTACGATAGAGTTTACGATATTACATCATTTTTAAACTCGGTAATTGATCACGAGTTCAGTTGACTCAATATCAAATGCATATTTTATCAAAACCGTTTTAACTGTTATCTAAAAGATGAACCTTATCACTTGTTTTCCAGCATCCCGGGGGCGATGAAGTTATGTTGGAGTATGCAGGACATGACGCAACACTTGCTTTTCGTGGAGTTGGCCATAGTAAACAAGCAGAGGAAATGCTAAAGCCATATCTTGTTGGGATTCTTGTCGAGAGTGAAAGAATTTGGACTAGGTTCTTCAACATGAAATCTGATGTTCCGTAAAAAACTTGAATTTACATAAGACCTCGCGTGTATTTATGCAACATGCAACAGTTTTAAAATATGATAAGCTTTCATAATAAAAGGCCAAAATCCTTCAGTAACCTGCAAGTTTGGGCCAAGTGCAAAAGGCTGAAATAGGTTTCACTGATATGAGCATACGGAAAAAATCTTTAATTTTGACAATAACTCAATATAAGTATTAACTTTTGTAAACCCTTTTATTTTAGACTTTCAAGGTAGAATAGCAAAGAATATTTTCTTAATTACTGGTTACTTGTAATAAATATATTGAATTGATAACCGTAATTTAGCGATAATAGATAACAAAATGTTAACGACTGGATATGGGTGTTCAGCAATTTCTGTCACTGCCTACC